>JAATLQ010033688.1:0-18901 GCA_013421005.1 Heliconius erato x Heliconius himera | reverse complement strand
TTAACCTCGCCACCAGAACGAAGAAATGGAAATATAAATTTAAGTTAATATTTCATCTCCTCGAGTGGGGATCGAACCCACAACCAGCTGGTTTTACAGTCACACTTCTTGCCGCTGCGCCACGACTGGCCTTGTTTACTTTATTGTATAAAATATTGTATAATAGTGCTTCAAAAATATATATTTTTATCAACAGTCATATAATCAAGACGTTTCGAATGTCATTCTTTAGCCAGGGTTATACCAGCGCGATTTATATATAACATTCGCTGGCAAGCTAATGCCTTGAGTTCATTCAGATGACGATAACTTTTTTTTTAATGAACCGATTTTGATGAACCAAACTTTAGAACCTAAATTGAGTTAAAACAAAGCAATTGGTGAAATTTTCAAGTAAATCGGTTCAGTAGTTTCAGAGAAAAATGCGGACAACAATATGTCGACAGACAGACAGACAGACAGACAGACAGACAAGAAATTCAAAAAAAAACTTTTTGCTTTCTATTAGTCTTTTTAAGTATCCCTCTATCCATTTCAGTCAAAATTACTAAATGTACAGACAAAATATTTTTACTGTCTTATTATATATAGAGATAATCCTGTTCTCTTGTTAAATAAATTATAAGAATTCGCACAGTTACGTACTACTCTAAGAGATTAGTGTGAACTTTCAAGAAAACACGAACTCGGCGTGTTTAGGCAATTCAATTTATAATGTAAGGAGGCTATCAATTAGACTATATTTTTAGCCGACTTCAAAAAGAAGGATGTTATCAAGTCGACTGTATTTTTTTATGTTTGTTACCTCAGAACTTTTTACTGGGTGAACCGATTTTGATGATTCTTTCTCTTTTTTTATTTGAAAGCTAGTGCTTCTCGCGTGGTCCCATTTTAATTTGATCCATATCTGATAATGATATCCATGAGAAAATCACGTAAATGTTAAATTTGCATTAAGTATGTGCGCGACAAATGGACGAATAACTCAATATTACGCCAACCCATTCCGATGATTCTTTTTTTGTAGTAAATTACCCATATAATTAGTAAATAATAGTTATACATAATATAATAATATTAGTTAAAGTAACTAAGTTTCATATAACAATACCACATACACTGGCAAAGTAACGTGTATCTTTGCAGTTACCTTTTATAAATAGACACCGATCGTTTGCAAGGCACAGTTATAATTGTTGAGCCATAAATATAAGTAGTATTTTAAAAATGCCTAAGAGTGGCTTTTAAGTTCAACTTTATGGAAATAAAAATTATGCTATAAAACGTTTCATAAATATTATCTAAATACCAGTATATATTTTTTTTTGCTTCAATATCCCGCATATAGCTGGGTAGACAGAGGGAACCTGGTGCTGGAACACACCGTTCCCCTCGCAAAATTTCCAATTGCGTGTTTAGTCTCGGAACTCAACGTCGCGCTTTTTCTTATGAATATATGAAGAAATTATGAATATATAGCGAAAATATGAAAATATTTTTTCTACCGAACCCACAAACGCTGCGCCATAACGGCTTCAAAACTATTTTGAACATACATATATTTCTAATAACTACTTTGATCGCGAACAGCGCATTTATCAATGTAATACTCACCTATATATAAATGTATTGTTGCTAACAAATCAATGTCAAGAGCGGGTGCCACCGTTCGACGTAATTTTACGACGCATATAAACACCACGCCCCCATTTCTTTCTGTGGCTAATTTTAAAAAGCGGTCAGCGATATTACGTTTTTTTTTATAAAAATAGAGAAAAGAAAATGGTAAGAACATTCTGCATTTTTTTTTCTACTTTTATTCTAGTCTATCTGTAGATGCGTTAGTTGTGGGCACGATTCTCACTAAGGGGAACGAATTATTTTCATTTTCCCACACTTGTAGAAAATTTCACTCGAAAAATTAGTTGGTGCGTGAAGAGCTGAATTTGTTATCAGTCAGTTTATCAATATCTTACCTTTTCTATCCTGCTATATGAGGGATACAGCGTGGAGCCAAAAAATACTATAAAATCATTGCTACGTCAAAGCATAATAGTTAATATTAAATATTTTTATACTATTGGTTAATATAGTGTTATTTAGACTATAGTAGGTCTCTCCGCTTCAATAAGTCGGCCTCAATGTCAAATAGAGGTCAGGTCTTAAAGAGTGACGCTATAAATAAAATATGTATAAAAATAATATACTATACATTTTTATGTATCTCTCGACGTTGCCTTTGTATTGTATATAAATAGGTAGGATATTCTGTTTAATTAATATGTTAAAGAGGCCAGTCGTGGCGCAGGGGCACTAAATGTTACTGAAAAACCGAGTGGTTGTAGATTCGATCCCATAAAATATTTATTTAAATTTATATTTCCATTTCTTCGCTCTAGTGTTGAGGCAAAGCGAGGCGTTGAGTTCTGCCACTCACACACACGCAATGCCTCCAGAATTCGGCAGAAAGTGGGGAACGGAGTGTCTTAACACTAGGTTCCCTCCACCTACCCTGGTGTGTGCGGGATACAGCGTGAAGCTGGTTTTATAACTTAAAAAAATCGCCTCGTAAGTTAATTAAGTGGGCTAAATAAGATTTTATCGATGAGAGGGTTCTTCGGATCAAATCTTTATGTATTGTATTTCCAATTATATTGATCGACTATGTTATATTTATATCAAACATACATACACAAATATGATAAATTAGTCACCACTCAACACGCCATAACTCCAGAATTCTGCGGAAAGTGGGGAACGAAAGTGTCTTAATGGGAACAGAGCATCTTGATGATAGGTTTCCAGATTCCCCCTATCTACCCAGCTATGTGTGGGACACACATTCAACTAAAACAAAAAAGAAATTGAAGAGTTTGTTCGGCTAAACGTGCCTATCTCAGGAACTACTGTTTCGATATTATAAGTTCCTTTTGTTTTGATTAGTCCATTTGTCGAGACAAGCTGTAAAGTATAGAATGTTACGTTATTCGTTTTGCTGTTACCCACTGTACCTGATCAGAGTTACCTTGGCCGACTTATTCTTACAATGTCATACATAACCTTTTGTGTTTTTCTTACCGATCATAAGTGCGGAACCGCAGTTAATAGTAGCTTAATTTTTTGCATCGATTGGAAATCGAACATCTTACAACGTTAAAAGGTCAGTCGTGACGCAGCGGCACTCGAGAAGATGAAATATTTACTTAAATTTATATTTCCATTTCTTCGCTCTGGTGTCAAGGTTAAGCGCGGCGTTGAGTTCTGCCACTCAACACGCAATGCCTCCAGAATTCGGCAGAAAGTGGAGTGTTTTAAAACTAGGTTCCCTCTGCCTACCCTGCTGTGTGCGGGATACAGCGTGAAGCTGATTTGATTTACAACGTTAAAACTACTCTAAACGTGTTTTGAAGTAATAAGTTATTTGTGTATAAGGAAATTTCCCAGCGGCTTTTATAGGTTATATTTCTGTACGTAACCGATTACTAAAAGACAAGAAGAGTCAAGGAAGTTTTACATTATGGAGTTGTTGACATCGCTTATCAGTCACGACCTCAGAACGAACGTTGACCTACTATAGTGTGACCTTATGTTAACACCAATAAAGGAACTTATATAATTTAAGGCCGTCTTAGCTCGGGGGCACAAGGGTGTGACTATAACGCGACGGTTGTGGGTTCGATCCCCACTTGGGGTAATTATTGTTTATTAATATTTTCTTTTTTTTTGCTCTGGCACCAAGGCAAAAGCCCGTCGTTGATTTCCGCCATTAACACACCTCGAAAATTCGGCGGAGAACAGAGTATCTTAACACTAAGTTCCCTCTGCCTTCCCCGCCGTATGCGGGATACAGTGTTTTTTTTTATACAATAATAATTATTAATTATTTTGATGTGTTGAAAGATCATATGTGTATACTATATATCTCCTTACATTTAAAGTCGACTAAAAAGGACAAAATTCGGTGTTAATATCTGTTTTTGGCATTTAAAAGTGTAGTAACCACCTACTAGGTTCTCTCTGCCATTTACGCTAAATTCGAAAGATAAATTTAATACTACAAACATCTTTAATGTTTAAGTCGTTGCGCCAGGGCACATTGTGGGTTTTTTGGGTGGTACTAGGCTTCCATCTGCCTGCCCTACTATGCGGGATACAGCGTGAAGCTAAAAAAAACATTATTATAGCCATATTCTTGTACACAATCTTAGGCAATCATCCATTTTATACTATAGGAATATTCCATACGATTCGAGCTGCAACGTTCGTTACCCAAAGGAAAAAACAAATTACTAACTTAGTATTAGTAAATGATAGTTGACACTGGACGCGGGTGAAAATACGTCCAGCCTTGATGTTATGAATTAAATTGGATAACAGCTGTTCTGATATTTTTCTATTTGAGCCTACAATCTGCCGCGATTATCGATTTATCTTTCAGCAAATGGACTCAGTCTTTATTATAGCACTCTTAAACTTATTTCTTTTCTTTTATTTTTAGCTTTTCGCTTTATTTCGCATGTGGCAGGGTAGGCAGAGGGTACCTAGATTAAGACAATCTTCGCTCCACTTTCTTCCGAATTGCGTGTGGAGTGCCGGTACTGTAGGCATTGCGTGTTGAGTAGTGGTAACCAAAGCAGCCGTACTATAACTTTGCCATGTCACCAGAGCGAAAATATTTAATATTTCATTTCTTCCTGATTTGAACCTGTGTCCATTACAGTCACAGGCTTGTGCCCCTGCGCCACGACTGACTTCACTGCTTATGCTTTACTATAAATAATTGTAAATCACACATTCTCCTGCTTATCGTAACTCTCACCTCAGGTTCAGTGGGATATATCAACGATAAACATTATGTTATATTACATAATGTTTATCTGATATATCCCTATTACTTTTTCGATAAATGGACTATCCAACACTAAATAAATCAATTGAAACTATTAGTTCCTACTATAAACGCGTTTAACCAAACACGCTATTCATATAATATTAGTATTGATAGGCGACATACCTAGACTATCGATATTATCATAAGATGCAACCTAGCATTCATTGGATTCACCGTAGTGGTGGTGGTGGTACCCATCGTGTTGCAGGGACAGCATATCAATGTCTGGTACTTAATTTCTACTATCCTGACTGTTCTCTCTCCTCATCAAGTTGTTGATATGTTTAATGACGTAAAATTTTACTATATGTATTGTTGAACCATGTTTTCTTGGCCTAATAACATGCCAAATCGCGATGATGACTCCTAAGGACCCGCAATGATGCAGGACAGGTTCTTAACCCTATATCTTAAATTACGGTGTTAAAAACATGGCGATAAATTCCGCCACTCAACACACACAATGTCTACAAAATTGCAATTGACAGTGCATGGGGAACGGAGTGTCTTAATATTAGGTTCCCTCTATTTACCCTCCTATATGCGGGATACAAAACGAAGCTACATATATTTTAATTGGGGAACATGCCATACACAGATATAAAAAGAATAACTACAAATGAGTAAATATGATATTATACAGTTATTTATGTAGATATATATCTAATATAAGAATTGCATAGTAAAACAGACTGCATTCACATTGTCAACGCGAGTTCATTGCAGTTTATATGGGTCAATAACGATCTATATAAGAGATATGGCGTATATAAATAAATATTTATATAATATTTATTTTCTTTACTATACGTACTTGTATTATTTTTATTGTTTTAATGTAGAATTGATCGAAAGTGAAAAAAAGTAAACATTGTTATAACCATATTTTCTTTTAATATAGAAAAAAAAATCCCGTTAGACATACCTACTATACTACTTAGCTTTAAAGATTGGATTTCCAGGACACTATCTTCCTGCGGGAACGGGAACAGGAACGGAAACTAGTTTTAACATAAAACACAAAATGTAAAAACAATTTTAATATCTATATTTAAACCGTACTGACGTAAGTACTTTTGTTTTTCGATTAATACAAATTCCTCGCGACCAGGGGCTCGGCTATCTGCTAATAGCGTACATAGAACGAATGTTGGATTTATAGAGTAATAAAAAGTTATATATATTCCTCACGTGACTAATGGAATGTCGACATGGCGCAGTTGACACTTGTACAGGGTTGTGGGTTCGAATCCCACTCGAGGTAAAAAATATTTGTAATTTGATAGACAAAATGCTGCGTTCAGTTTCGACGCTCAGAAATGCAATGTTTTTTTATCATCTTAGATAAAATTAACTGTTTCACAAGAGGATCATAGGTTAAAATTTAATTCATAATTGTATTTTTTATGTTAAACTTAGGTGCTTGAGTGATAGATAAAAAATATGAAGAAAATTTTAAGGAAATTAAATTAATTACACTATTTACTCTCTCATACATTCTCTCTATAAATGCGCACTTTTCTAGTTTTCACAAATGCGTAACACTACGTATTATAAGTTTATTTTTGTAGCTTCTCGTTGTATCCTGCATAAAGCGATGTAAAAGAGGGAACCTAGCGTTAAGACACTTAGTTCGTGACCTTCCGCCCAATTTTCGAGATGTTGCAGATTGAATGGCGAAACTGTACGCCGCGTTTCTTTTTTGTTTAATATGAAATATACGTAGTTTAAGCAAAATCTTTGACAGAACGCGTATTATATTTAAGTTCGTCGCTCCACGGTCTAATGTGATGACGTGTCTGCTATTTCTGTCTAGACTCAATCGCTTCGTGACATATCAAATTATCAAGAGTAGATGAAGTTGTCTGTTACAGATTGTTTCTTTTGTATATTAAAATATATTAGATGTATATACAATAAGTTCATCTTTTTACTTAAGACGTGCTTGAATTTATGTATATATCTATGTAGAAGTTATGTTTCACACGTTTCTCTCTTATTGATTAGCATATCACTCTGGTTGTAACTTTCTGCCAAGAGATATCGTGTATCACCTACGGTCATCTAATCTATCTGAGTATTAAACAATCTATACTAATAATATAAAGCTCAATATGTTGGTTGCTCACTCTAATCTCAGGAACTGGTTCAATTTAAAAAAAAAATTATGTCGAACTATTATTTTTTCTAGAAAGAGTTATATTCGCAGTCGCAGTTACCTAGAGCACTTAGACTGTTTCATATGTAATAAACAAATCTTAAAATTCCATTACACCACTCGGACGAAGCCGCTGGTAATAATCAGAAACATATACCGCAACTAATCCATTGTATCATCATATAAAAAAATGAAAGTAAACACATTCATCATACACAAAAGAATACATTAATGTTATATAAATATATAAATAATTTGGTATATAAATCATTAGTAAAGGAGGCCAGTCATCAGCTCATCCTCACGAAGCTGGGCTTTCGTTCCTTCATTACAACATACGGTACAATGGCTATTGCGTTGAAAATGTGACCCAATTTTCTGAGCCATCGAGTTCAAATTACTGTATATCGCGTGTTGCGCGCCGATATGGAGCTGCGCGTGCTAGTCGCGTTTAGTGGTTTTGTTCGCGAAATTTTAATTTAAAATATATGCTATTTGATGGCTGGTATTGTCCAATAATCAAAATTAGGTAACAAGACATATTTTTAATAGCTTCACGCTGTACTTGGCCTATAGCAGAGCTGGGAAACGGAACCTATTGCACTCCTTAATTGTTGAGTTTTGGAACTTAACGCCGCGTCATGCCATAACGTGGAAATGAAAATGATACATTCCACCGTTCCACATAAGTCGTGTTTAAAGTCCTAGGCTGCACCACGTCTTCGGCACTAACAAATACAAAACCTTTAAATTGTGTCCATAGTAATATTTTATTTAGAATTACAAAACACAAATCATTTACATTAAATCACAAACATACATTTCACGTAATCCAATATCTACATATATCTAATGAATATCTCGGTGATCGTATATTAATGTTGCCGTGTCATTCATCTCTAATAGGAGCGTTTTACCGCCATTATACATGTTAGAGTCGTTAGAGTTTCCGCTACGTAGCGGTTTTTGAAGAAAACAATTTGTTATTTTATCTATGCCACTTGTTATTCTAAAATCTTTTTTTAATCTGTTTATATTTTAATGTGAGTGTGAGTGACTGACAGACAACACACTAACGAAAACGATACGGTAGGCTTCTTGGAGAGTGTTGGAGAGAGAGTGGGTGTAATGTGAAATCAACATTTTCTTTTCTCCTCGAATTTTATAAAGTTATTCGCACTATATCGAATCTGGCTTAATTTCTATCTAGATAATATCAGAAGCTACGTTTTTATTAATAAATTAAGATGGTTATGAATATCTGCCGTGCGATCCCGGCCTAGAATAGGATCATCCTGGTACTGGTGGTGTCGTAAGAGGAGACTAAAGTACATGTGGTAGAGTTACCTCGCCAGTAATAGCAACACGCATGGGCAGACTCGACCATTGCCACCCCCGGCATTTAAAACCGGCGTTAAGTAGTGGCTTTATGCCACTGCGTTTCGTATCAGGTAATGCCGGACTCCAGCCCCCAACCCACCTTAAAGACCGGCAACGCACCTGGAGCTCCTCTGGTGTTGCACGGGGTTGTGGGCGACGGTGATCACTTACCATCAGGTGACCCGAACGATCGTTTGCCTTGTCTTTTCCGTAAAAAAAATCGTCCATTTGGTGCTACAATGACGACAGTATGTATGTCAATGCAATACTTCAAACACTACAAATACATTATAGTTAGACCACATAGGGCTTCTTCTTTGTGTGAAAAGATTGGATGGTTCAAATCGAGTTTCATCAGTGTTTAGCCACGTTGACCGCATTATCGGTTGCTTTAGTCAGATCGTCAAACGAGCAAGCAGACGGACAGTTTGGGCAGGAGAACAAGTGTGCCCTTGCCTGTCGGTTGGCGCTGCAATCACAGACCTACTTGCCTACGTAATCGACTTAACGACTTCCAAGTTGGCCACTAAAAGTTGTGGCCTAGGGACTAAGGTAGGAGGACAACTCCTATTACCATTTAAAATTGTTGATTTTATGAAACTGCGGCGACTTTTAAGACCAGCACAGAGTAGTCGGTGCCTAGGACCTTTACTTCACCAAGCGGGTGATATATAAAATCAATATAATCTATGTAAATGATCAACTTAGTTAACTTAGAATTTTTTTCGTATTTTGTGTATAATAGCAATTTAGTTTCAATTATTAATTTTACCTAAAAAATACAAAAGCAGGAAATTATTAGGAATTGAAGGGCGTTTGAAAAACATACAAAAAGTTCGTTTATTGTCCACAAAATAGATTTACACAGAGAATTGTATTTTTTTCTTGTGTGATACAAAAAGTGATGCTAAACAATAGGTGTTATATTTAAACTGTTGAGTGACTGTGTACCGACATTTAATGATTTTATGATGTTTTTTATTTTATAAAAATGTAGTAAATGGATGTTTTAACATAATTTATGATTAGATCGATTTCTATCTTAGTTATATATAGGTATATTTAAAAAAAAGTAACTTTCCTGAGAGATTGACAGACAACGCTTAACGGAAAGTATTGAACGCAGGAAGATGAAATTTAACATGCAGGTTCTCTGAGGTGTTCTTTTGGCGGACAAAAGAGTGTTACAAATCAAATTGTTACAGGAACAGAAAAAAATATTTATTACGTTGTATGTAGTAAAAATCACGCATACGCAGTTGAGTGTGAGCTATTACATGTAAATCTGTAAACTTAGAAATTAGTGATATGTAAAACATTGATTTTCTTATACAATTTTTCTAATTTATTGGTCCATATCCAATTTAAATTTCAGAAAATAAATTTCGTTATTGGTTTTAAAAGTATACACCTTATACTTTTTCAAATTTCTTCTCTTATACTTTAAAATGACAATCTCCCACAGACGCAATAAAGATAAACCCAATAATGTAATGAAGTTTTGATCAATTTCATTTTCCCAAACGATGTTACATTGTTCTCCTCCAGCGCGTCGCCATTTGTGCCCTAATCGAAATTTACTTGAGCGTTTAAATTATATTTTACTTTCCTTTCACAAATTAGATTTATAATAAGATTGTTGTATTATTTATATATTCTTTTTTTATTTTAATACATTGCTAAATAATCTACGCTAGGCCGTAGCGACACTTTTTAACTGTTTACCTACATATACTCGAAGGTATGGCACGTTACCCGCACACAATTAATAAAGTTTAATTAAATAAATATTTCTTTTTGCTCTCATATAACAAGGTAAAGAAAAAAACTTATTGCCAAAAAGTATCTTGCCAGAAGGTTCTTTTTGGTTTACCGAGTGAATTTGAGCGTTGAGAGGCGGAACTTAACGCGGCGATTTATATTGTCAGAGCGGAAATAGAAACTGAAATTAAGAGTTATAGGATCATATCCTAATAATAAAAAGAAAGTTTTTTTTGTAATATTTTACATAACAATCTTTACTCAAACTATTATAGTAATCCATAGATATTTATACTATATCACTTGTTTCCAGGTCGTGGCCCGTCGTTCGGATCTCAAGCTCATAGTAACGTCGGCGACAATGGACTCTTCAAAGTTTTCATCTTTCTTTGGGAATGTACCCACTTTCACTATTCCCGGAAGGACCTTCCCCGTGGAGACGTTCTACGCGAAGAACGTATGCGAAGATTATGTAGACGGTGCTGTAAAGCAGGTAAGTTATTATAGCTATAGGAGCTTGTAAGCTTCACGCTGTATCCCGCGCATAGTAGAGCAGGCAGAAGGAACCTGGGAACCTAGTATTAGGACACTCTGTTCCCCACTTTCCGAGACTGCATGTTGGATGGCGGAACTCAATGTTACGCTTTGCCTCCATACCAGAGCGAGGAAATATAAAATATTCAATATTTCATATTATTATTTTGATTGATCGATGGATAATGGATTCGATTTTTTTAAATAATATAGATATTTAGTATGGAGCCTTAGCAGAGAGAGCATAGTGCTAAGACAATCCGTCCTCCGTTTTCCACCCAATGTTCATTATTATGGTGTTGAGTCGAGTAGCGGTAAAATTTGCAAAAACTAATAATAATGTTTCTAACAACAATTTGTTTAATAAATGACTTTCATTGACTTTCGTTGATTATAGAATATCATAGTCGAAGTAAATTAAATATTTATCTCGGTGAACAAATATTTAAAATTAATTTCCAACCGAGGCCTACCTACCTAGCAGACGACTGTCTATCTTTAGAACTTTAATATTATGTCCTAAAACAACTTAGTTAAGATGGAAACTCCTGTAACCACCACCACTATTTCAGATCATTTTGCAAGTCTAGTTCAAGTCAATGAACTGTACGGTTTGCTTCGTAAAGTATTTCTTAAGTCGGTGCATAGTTCTATGTAGATTCGATTTATAGATATTGGTATTTAAAAAAAAAAGATAATGGAATGGAGGCCGTTTGATTGTAAACGCGATGGATGTGAGTTCGATTCCAAGTTGGGCAATTATTTTTATTCTCGCTTCGCCACTCAACTCGCAATGTCTGAGATTAAGGCGGAAATAGGGAGACGGAGTGTCTTGACATTGGGTTACCTTTGCTAGGCGGGTTTAAATATGAAGGTGCTTTTTTTCGTAGTCATAATATATTTAATTATTTTTACATTTTCAACATCACCTTACCGCAGTGAGACAGTGTTAGCATGTAACACAAAAGACGTGGGTTGGACCTTACTATCTTCAGTTTACTTTCATTTCCACGTCCTGTTAAAGTAAAAGGCTGCGTTGGGTACCGTCATTCCTTCGTCATGCTTTGACTCTTAGAACCTAGAGAGAATGGAGTGTTCTAATAATGAATTTTCTGTGCCTAACCGTGTCACAAAATCCGCTAACGATCTATAAAAACACGCTAACAAAAAATAAAGAAGTATGTACTTAAACTAATAAATTTTGTGTATTTTAAAAATTTGGAGCGAGTAAGCGAAGACCGCGCTTATATCTATTACAGTAGCAATTTATTTAACACGTTAGACCATTGAACTTTTGTCCCAAAACAGACAGTTGACCTTTATTTGGTAATCAAAATTATATCATATCCACTACTGTGCGGTTTCGTAGGAACTTCCTTCCATGCGCCACGGAACTGTGGAATGGCCTACCCGCGGCAGTGTTTCCAGGTCGATATGTCATGGGCACCATCAAAAAGCGCGTCTATCTCCACCTTAAAGGCCGGCAACGCACCTGTAGCTCCTCTGATGTTGCATGGAGTCGTGGGCGGCGGTAGTCACTTATCATCAGGTGACCCGAACGCTCGTTTGCCTTGTGCTTTTCCAAAAATATATTGTCACACAAAAAGACCGGTTGTGGCGCTGAGGTACAACTGTAAACGCAATAAATTGTGGGTTCGATTCCCACTCGAGGAAATGAAATATTTATATTTTCCTTTCATCGTTCTGGTAACGAGGCAAAGCGCCGCGTTGAGTTTAGAGAAAAGTAGGGAACGGAAGTGTTTTATTGCGATACCGCGTGTCTTGAAACTGGGTTCCCAGGTTCCCTCTGCATACCTGCTTTGTGCGCGAGCACGTAGCAGGATAGCAGAGGGAAACTAGTGTCAACCCTACATTCTTTTTTTTTAGCGGCGTAGTCGTTCAGTGTCGTCAACCTTTTCAAACATGCCCGCTGGTGGTTCTCATGCTTTTTATGTGACCTTCTTTCAGTATCTTTGATATTGACCCCTCATACTACTCGCTTTTCCATCATAAATCTTTTTTACCATTCTTTCGTCACTCATTCATTTGACGTGCCCAAACCAGCTGAGCACATTCTTCTTCATTCTCACTGTGACATCCTCGCTAGTACCTGCCATTCTGTGTACCTCTTCATAGCGAATTCGATCAGCAAAGCTGACTCCGCATATCCTACGAAGAGCTCGCATCGCCATGGCATTCATCTTTCTTTCATTCTTCTTCTGTAATACCCACGTTTCGCTGCCGTATGACAGTGTCGGTACCAAAACTGCAATGTGTACAGCCATACGCGCAGCTGTGCTGACCCTTACACCGTTAACCCTGTCACCGGCAGCATCCATCTCGTAACTTCTATCTCTAAAGTTGGAGTCTTTAGATTGAATTGAGAATTAATTAAACATAGTAGCATTTCCTAACTGGTTATTGGAAAACATTTTAACTATTTCTATACATCTTAAACGAATACCTTCTCTCTTTATCCTATAAATTAATGAATGACATTAATTTATATGAGGCCGGTCGTGGCGCAGCGGCACGAGGTGTGACTGCAAAATCGACTGGTTCTGGGTTCGATTCCCACTCGAGGAGATGAAATATTTACTTAAATTTATATTTCCATTTCTTCGCTCTGGTGTCGAGGTTAAGCGCGGCGTTGAGTTCTGCCATTCAACACGCAATGCCTCCAGAATTCGGCAGAAAGTGGGGAACGGAGTGTCTTAACACTAGGTTCCCTCTGCCTACCCTGCTGTGTGCGGGATACAGCGTGAAGCTAATTTTTTTTTTTAATTAATTTATATGACAATAATGAGAAAAGGTTGGGCTTAATAGCCCTATAAATTGTACAAACATACCTACATATGTACCTAGATTGTAAACTTAATTTGCGTAAATGGCAACATTGATGTAGCCATTAGCAAATTGTTTAAATGTTTACAATTAGTCACTGAGGCCGGTCGTGGCGCAGCGGCACGAGGTGTGACTGCAAAACCGACTGGTTCTGGGTTCGATTCCCACTCGTGGAGATGAAATATTTACTTAAATTTATATTTCCATTTCTTCGCTCTGGCGTCGAGGTTAAGCGCGGCGTTGAGTTCTGCCACTCAACACGCAATGCCTCCAGAATTCGGCAGAAAGTGGGGAACGGAGTGTCTTAACACTAGGTTCCCTCTGCCTACCCTGCTGTGTGCGGGATACAGCGTGAAGCTAATTTAATTTTTAATTTTTTTAATTAGTCACTGTAATCTACAAAGGGAAAGTTCCGTTAATAGAATAGCTTTTGGACGATTTTTTTATTTCCAAAGCTAGACTCATATTACCCGGTTGTCTGCAACAATACTAGCGAATAGGGTCAATTTGTATATATATTTTATGTTTTTCCGTCGATTTTTCTGATGTTTAAGGATCGATTTAATTATTTCTTTTTGTTTGAAAAAGCTTATTTCTCCATGGTCCTATTACCAGTCAAGTCAGCATCTGATAATGGAACCCCATTGTAGACTAATCAATGGAAATCGAAGGAAGCTCTCGAATTTTATAGGCATGTAGTAGGTATGTGCTATCTAATAAAAATCACATTAAAATATAACTACTAAATCCACCAAAAAAAGATAAAAAAATGTCGACATTGCCACCGCCTCTAAAAATAGCGTATTTTAAAAAGAAAATAGATACATAAGTATCTATAATTTCACTTAATAAATTTTTAATTTGTTTTATAAGTTAGTTTTTGTTTAAGTTTGTGCCTATAGTTCGAAACTATATATACGAGAAACTATAGTCGTTTTTATATGCTTAGTATTACAATAAATCTTTTTATTGAAAAAGATTCAAAAGGTTCAAACGCGAAATTTATTCTCTCTAAGAAAAAAAAAATACTCCACTATACGCAGAACAATGAAAATTACTATAGATAATAATCTTATAATTAGTTATATAATCTAATGCATTGTCTCGTAATTGCTAACATAATATAATATAATACATAATAAAGTTTACAATACACGACGCACGTGTTACGTACATGACAGTTGACACGCGACAAGCATTCGTGGTTCACCGCTAACCGCGATATCGATGTTATTTTTAGATTTTAACTAGATTTTTCTGTCTTTATTTAGAATGAATATGCAATATAATGAAAGATATGTCAAAAAGGGGATGTATGTACACGAAGGTTGCAGGTTCGATTCCTATGGGGAGGCTTACCGTAGCGTTTGGCGCTTCGTTCTCTCTGACTACCCCGCAAGGGATAAAGCGTGAAGCTAAGTTAAGTTAAGTTAAAATATTATGGTTTTTCATTTTTGACAAACTTAAATTTGCCGGTGTCGGCACTAATTTTGTATGAAATGAGTATATAATTTCTGATTACGCGGCAATTTTCATATAAAAGATCGAATAAACTAACTATGAACGCTCATAATCATCCTTGGGTTGCGTTGACTAAGAAGATTGCTTTTTTTTTGGTGCTCCAAGGAGCTATACAGTTATAGATCGAGATTTTTGATATAATTTAGTAATAAGTTTAGATAGACGGACTGACGGACAAACTGATGAATAAAATGATCCTATAAGGATTTCGTCTTTTCTTTTGAGGTGCGACACTAGGGTTCCGCATCTCAAAACAAAAACAGGAGTCCCGCTTAGTCATTTTTTTCCCATAGGGTATTTCTATTGTAAGGTACTAAATCAGAAGAGAACTAAATAAGAGAACCAGAGAATAAGGAGTTCTATACAGTACCACTATAGAAATACTTGTATTTCTATATATCTTGTCTTTGGTAGTTCAAATATGAGCACATGTTAGATAAGCTATCTAGGTAACTCCGTGTCGTGACGTCACATTTATATAGTTGTTAGGTACGTCTTCGCTTTCTGTTACAACCATGGACATTGATTTATATTTGATTGATTAATATTTTTCTATCAATTTAATGGCCTTTAAATTGATAGGAAAATATTTTTCTTTGAATTTAAAGGCCTTTAAATTGATAGAAAAATATTTAGTACTGTTGTACCAATCTTCCAAAGCGCGGCATTGTGTTCTCCTGTTCAACATGCAAAGTCTCGAAAATTAAGATTAGGAAAATGGACAACTGGAGTGTCTTAACACTATGTTCTCCCTCTGCCTACCCTGCTGTGTGCGGTATACAGCGTGAAGCTAATTTTAGAAAAGGAAAATATTTTTTTAAGAAAATGTATAAAAAAATATAAATTTGCCACCATCTCACAATTGAAAATTTGTCACAGCGTCACGACTGGCCTTAAGGTTTGGGCTTAAGGGTGCGTTTCCACTCGAAGAAATGAAATATTTCATGTTTTCATTTTCTTAATCTAGTAAGGCAAGCGCGGCGTTTAATTACATCACTCAACACGCAATGCCTTCAGAATTTGGCGAAAAGTGTGCTACCTGCTATAGGCGGCACACAGCGTGAAGCTAGGAAAAAGAAAATAAAAATACCTCATTTTATAATAAGTCAGCGTGGAAAATCTACATGCCACCTTATATGCAAATATTTATTTTGCGATAGCAAATCGTAAAAGGAAAATTTTACTTGCTGAAGATGACATTGCTCATTATCATAAGGTCGTCAATTCGATTCCGGTTTTAAGCAAATATTTATACAGACTATACCTATATTATTAAAATAGCTGTGTTAGTAGCTGCGATGTTTGTTACTAAATTGTCATATATTTGTTTAATTATTTTTATTGTCTTGTTTTGTTTTAATTAAACACAGCGTTGAGCTCCACGACACATTATGTGAAACGGAAAATTCTATCTTTTTCCGGTTCACAGTAGATATTTCAAGAAATCCTGACTTAGCGCTGCCATACACTCCTTGCATGCCAAATTGTAACTAGTGCTGTAGCTTCGTCTGTATATTCGTTATATGTCAATCACTAGTAAAGCAACTCCACACTGTTTAATAGATTTTTTTTCTACCTTCACGCTGTATCCCGCATATAGCAGGTTTAGCCGCATTGCATGTTGAGTGGCGGTGAATTCAACGCTGCGCTTTGAGTAGTTACCAAAGCGGGGGAAAAAATAATACATTCCTCCGAATAGGACTCGACCCTACGACCGTCATGTTTATAGTCACACGCTTGTGCTATTAAATAAATAAACATGCATCAGAAAGAGAATGGAACACACTATCGTCTCGTATTCAGTTAGTTGCGCATCTCACCACTGCACCACGATGGTGTCTTTAACAAACTAACTAATTAATTACATTACAGGCGTTACAAATTCATCTCCAACCAGACGACGGCGACATTTTGATATTTATGCCGGGGCAAGAGGATATCGAAGTCACCTGTGAGGTAAATATACTCTTGTTTATATGTCCCATTATCAAATAGCTAATATACATGGGTTTTTACTATATTTATTATATTGGTAGTGTATACAAAATATATTTGAATATACAGGAGGATTCGGGATTGAAATGAAATTTGCATTGTTGTTGTTTTGAATATTTTTTATGTAAAAAATTAACTAAGCAGAGAATGAAACGGTTTGCCAATTGGTTCTACCTGATTAGTCTCCAAAAGACAATATATATGGTGTATACGATTTTTTAACTTAATAATGCTGTTTTCTCATCGAATCATTTTAATAACGTACATTATTTAATTAAATAAAAAATAATATATTATACTTTGAACGGAGTACCGAAAGAATTAAGCCCGTTACTAGTACAAAAAATTAGACATGTTCCATATTTATTATTAAAGAATATGGAATATGCTATATTTTACTATTAATTACTAAACAGAATCAGTTATTTCAATAGATCAGTTATTTAGAAACCAACATTTTTGTTTTCAGGTATTAACAGAACGCCTAGGCGACCTGGACTCGGCGCCGCCTCTCACAGTGCTGCCCATATATTCACAGTTGCCAGCGGATTTGCAAGCGAAGATATTTCAGCGAGCGCCGCCGGGGCAGAGGAAATGTATTGTCGCTACTAATATTGCTGGTATGGAAAGTTTTATTTACATTTAGTTTAATGGGGAACGGAGTGTCTTGACACTGGATTCTTTGGAATCAATCATGAGTTATTTGGTTACATCATTTTATTGTGTAGATAGACATATATTGGTCAAGGCGTGAAGAAGTTACGGTTTTCCTTGCAAGCTGGGGACAAAGTAGCTAGTAAAACATTCTGTTCTTCACCCAACACCAAAATTTGTAACGTTGACGAAACTCAACGACGCGCTTTCTCATACTTGGGCTGTGGAATGAAAATGATTCATTTGTTTAAGTGGAAGTCCAACTCATTATCATCACGTTTGCAACTAAAGTAGATAGCTCGCTAGCGTCTTATTTTAAAAAGTATTTATATGCATATGCATTTTTTACTTATTTAATGAATTCTTTCAACCATTTGACTTCAACGTTTATGATGAAAACTTCACTTTGGTTTGATGTTTTTTCGCATAAATAAGATTCATTTTTTTTTTCAGAAACCTCTCTAACTGTGGACGGTATAATGTATGTGATAGACTGTGGCTACTGTAAGCTGAAGGTATACAATCCCAGGATCGGTATGGACGCTCTACAGGTGTGTAACGTTTATTTATATAATAACTAGCTGCCCGAAAGTTAACGTGAATTACAAAATGTAAAATTCCGCTTCCCCGGTCCCAAAAGAATTTTGAGAAATTCTCTCTTGGTGCTCCTCTATACTCCCAAAGGACCATGAGATCCTGCTGTATGTCATATTACTACGCTGCGTAGTTTTATCTATGTGCTGTTTGTCAGAAATAAATGCAACAGTTGTGGATTAGATTCCCACTCGGAGAAATGTTCATTAGCTAGTATCATGTCACTAGTATCATGGTTAAGCTCCCCATTAAATTAAAAAAATAAGCGCAGCATAGAGAACGGATTGTCTTAACACTAGGTTCCCCCCCCTCTCGCCGAGTCGACCCAGTAGTCAGGAGAAGGCGATCAAAGCCTTCTTGGGAACCAACCAACAAAGGAACCCAGAAGGACATCGCGCGGATCTGCTGGCACTCGGCAGAGGGACAATACCACCACCTGAACTTCAACCAGCTAACACCCCACGCGAACACGCAATTAATGCGTACATCGAGTTCCTGGCTATCACAAAGGCGACCCGAGACGCTAACCTAGCCACCTGCAATAAGATCATGCAGACCTACCAGAGAGG
>JAATLQ010033687.1:0-18901 GCA_013421005.1 Heliconius erato x Heliconius himera | reverse complement strand
AGAGAGAGAAGACATATTACAATTTATTCTTGGTTATAAATAAATTAACAAAGTCTATATATGGTTTTTCTAGTTGTATGTAGAGGGAATCTAATGTAAAATACACAACCACATATTACATATGAAATGACGGAGCTCAACGCCGCGCTTTGTCTCGTTACTAAAGTGAAGAAATTAAAATAATCCCTCGAGCAGAAATCGACCCACAATTTGCTTAAATACATTCAAACGCTACAATTTTTTTATTGATATTAAATTCAGAACGGTGTATCTTGTCCCAAGATTATCTATCTTTATCAAGCAAAATAAGAGTACCGTATTCTTGGAAATAGAAAAATAATTTAAAACTTACATGCACAATTGTTAAAACATAGCCTACTCTAATTTAGTTTCCCAAAAATACATTGTTACTATGAAATTGAGTTTTCATTGTGAAATGAATAAATAGTTTCATTTTTAAATTAAAAAAAAACAACTATAGTTGTCAAATTTACTTCGACACGATCGTTAGTGCCATTGAGGTTTGAAATATTAGATTTATATTTACTAACAGCGACCAGCAACAGCCGTCGGTGAATGATAAAAGGTCAATTCAATCGGACATTCTTTTTTCTGTTCTAATAAATTATTTACAATTTCGGTAATTTGATGCAACAATACCATATTTGCCATTTTTTGAAAATTGTTGGAGCTTTAAACAAATTTTCAGTGTACGTTAACTTTTTTTAAATGAAAATTCACTTGGGTTAGCGAATATTCACCTATCGTTACAAGTGGAACTGGATGGGTTACGCGCTCCGTCGAGGTCAGGCAATGGATTGGATTACTCAAAGAAAGCTCGTCCCAAGCAAACTTGGTGATCCTCAGCTTGAGATGAGACGAAAAAGATTGGCAACACATGGATTAAATGTGAAGCTCAAGATCGAGCCTCTGTGGACGTCCTCTGCGTCAACTTGGGGATATATAGAAAATAGGTAAAGTAGGTCAAGTTAAAAAAATTCGAGAGTCCATCAAATCTTCAACCATCGTGTTAATTAAAATCAAATACTGTTTCATTGCACCAAGACGCCATTTTTATTTTTTAATTACTTTTTTCATTTTATTACTTTATTTTCATAACTGATTAACAAACTTGTTATATTGTAATTATTAACCAAAAGATACCTTATGTTTAAATTAGTTTACAGTTTTTTTGATGATTCGTAGTAACTTTGTCAACACGCCTCCGCAAAACTGGGTGTTAAATTTAGATAATATCTAGTTTTTAGCAAAGTGAAGGTTGTAGTTCAACGTATTTTTGTAAGATGAGAAACATGTTTTAGCAAAATTGTATTTTCTGTCAAACTCAAAACATTTTTGTAATATACATATTAGTAAAAGTATAAATAAGTACCTACTTAATTGCATTCTGAGGTCGTCGTGGCGAAAAGGCACAGCGTCTGATTGCTAACGTGACGGTTGTAGGTTCGATTGCCACCCGGGAATGAATTATTTTCATTTCCCCGCTCTGGTGGCAAGACAAAGCGCAGCGTTGAGTTCCACCGTTGCGTTAACCAATAGAAAATCTCAGAATTTACGTTAATAACAATGGGTAAATTTAAATATATTTTTTATCGATAGTTATCGCGGCATTCAACAGGTCGTCACTACGATTAAATATAGCTCAACAAAGTTCCATCACCTACTTGAATGTTTAAGTTTTAATTGCTCATACACAGGTATTGTTTATTTCTTGAGTAAACAATCCTAAGATTAATATATGTTTGTTTTTATTATAAACCCGCTTTTCTTACGATTAGTTTCAAAGTTCTAAGATTCGTTCTAACATTGTCTTTAGATCTCAATTTAATTTGTATAGTAAGTAAATAAATAAATAATAAAATAAATCAGCGTCACGCTGTATCCCGCACAAATAGGTCATGGTAGGATGAGGGAACATAGTGTTGAGACACTCCGTTCCCCACTTTCCACCGAATTTTGTGAGCGTTGAGTGACGGAACTCAACGCCGGGCTTTCGCCTTGGTGCAAGTATAGTAAAGATATACCTAAAGTTATAATAAACAGAGAATTGTTGGAATTTGTTACCTGATGCGGTGACGTGACATGTTACACTCAAGGGAGAATATTTGGTACAGTTTGTTGGGAGAAACTGCAATAATACGCCTAATTACGTGTTTTAAGGTGTAATTAATGTATGAAAGTATAAATTTAGCGTGACATAGTTCAGACGTTACGGTTTTTGGTTAATTATTATAATATAATATACCTAAGGAAGGATAGTCTCTCACTGTGGACACGATCGTTACTGGTTCAATATTCATTTAGGGGACTGCTTGTACATTTTTTATAGCTTCTAGGTAGAGGAAATGTAGGAACCTTGTTGTGTTTTGTTGTGTTATGTTAAGACACTGTATTTTCTTTTTTCGTCGAATTCTGTAGGCATTGCGTGCTGAGTGACGGAAATTTGCTTTTGCCTTTTTATAGAAGCGAGGAAATAAAAATATTAAGTATTACGTTTCCTCGAGTGGGAATCGAACCTACAACCTGTCACGTTTATAGTTGCACGCTTATTCCTCTGCGCTACAACAGACATCTGGCAGACAAAACTTAACTACTTTCCTACCTTTTTTCCTTTTATCTATCTAGAAATGGATTCTGTTATTTAGAAAGTGTTTGGTTTTGTGGTGCAGTATATTATTATTAATTTTTCTTTTGGTTAGATTCATGTGGCCAAATAGCAATAATAAAAACTTGTGTACGGCACATGAGTTCAAGTGGTTTCCTCGATATCGACAAATGGATTATCCAACACAAAAAATCTGATAATGAGGTAAAGCGCGGCGTTGAGTTCCGCCACTGTGACTGTTAGTGTGCTTAACCTGCTTCATAGGTTCTCTCTGCCTGCCCTGCTATATGCTGGATAAAGCGTTAAGCTTTAGCTTTCTTTAGAAAAAGAAATAAATTAGTTTGGTGCAGTAGTTCTTGTGATTTTTTTTTATGGAAAAGTCAAGGCAAATGAGCGTACGGGTCACTTGATGGTAAGTGATCACCGCTGACCTGTGCCACACCAGAGGTATTACAGGTGCATTGCCGGCCTTTGAGATGGAGATAGACGCGCTTCTTGAAGGTACCGAGGTCGTACCTATCGACTTGGAAACTCAGCCGCAGGTAAGCCATTCCATAATTGAGTGGCGCGTGGAAGGAAGTTCCTATGAAACCGCACAGTAGTGGAGTGCCACGTATCAAGATAGTCAGAAAGAGAACGCACAGCGAGGAGACGTCTCTACGCAAAGCTAAAGTGTCAAGCCGGAATCGGAGCGGTTTACCAAATGTATCTACTTTTCATTAGTCAGGTCATTATCTTTAAGAAATCCTAATTAGATATATAAATTAGAATTTCTTAAAAATGATGAACTTTTTATAGGAAGAATTTATATTGAATAATCTATATGTGATTAGTTTGGACTTAATTCAAAGTTAACTATAACGAATGGACAATTATTTTGCGGGACAATCCAATTACAGTCGCCGGTTTCTTGTGAAACATACATTTTTCAGCGCTTAATTTGGTACAATGCTATCTAAATTTATTTATATAATAGATATATGTAATGTAATCTTATTTTTAAGGTGTATTTGAGAATCCAATTAAAAAGTAGTCTATGACAATCGAAGAAATTAATAATTTTATTTCCTCGCTGTGGTAACAAGGCATAACGCGGCTGAGTTCCGCATTACTCATCACACATTATCTCCAAAATTAGGCAGTACATGGAGAACGAAGTGTCTTAACACTATAAAATTCTCTGCTTTATGGTACATGCTCTGTTACCGCGGAATACAAAAATGTAATTTAAATAATATGCAGATAAAATATTTTTTTTATTATAATTACAATTTTAAAAACTACAATTCTAATAAAAAATGGTAAAAAGAACTAAAAATTCTTTATAACATCTTATACAATTCACAAAAGTGATGTCAAAGTGCTATAGGCAGTTGGAAGTTATCATTTCATCACGATAAGATAACATTTTTTTCATCGAATACTTAACTTCCTTTAGCCCTTTTAGTTTCCGTAAATAGATATATCGATACTGTTGACCGTAGTCGTATTTAATAGTATTTCTTTGGTTCACATTTCAAATTTAAGGGGGAAGATAGTGTAAAGACACTCCGTTCATTATGCATCGCACAATTTTCGAGACATTACATGTTGAGTGGCAGCTTTATTTGTATTTAATGTTTTTTTCTAAAAATATATTTTACAAATAGAATCATAATAAGTAGAAAGAACACAGTGTTAAGACACTCTGTTCTCATATTTCCGGTTAATTTTGAGACATTACGTATAGGCTGTTGCTATCCAACTACCGATGTATGAAAAATATATTGTTTGACTTTAGTTCATAAGTTTTTAAACCATGTCGTTTATTAGAATAAATCTATCAATTAATCTATATCTATATAAATCTATATCTATCTATCGGAGGTCAGTCGTGGCGCAGGGGCACAATGTGTGACTGTAAAATCTACTGGTTGTGAGTTCAATCCCCACTCAAGGAAATGAAAAAAAAATCAGCTTCACGCTGTATCCACTTTTCGCCGAATCGTCACTATTTCCTCGAGTAGAGAGGAAATGCAATATTTATTTACATTTATATTTTCATTTGTACTTTGGCGTCGAGGAAAACGCGGCGTTGAGTTACGCCACTCAACACGCAATGCATACAGAACTCGATGGAAAATGGGGGACGCAGTGTCTTAACTTTAGGTTCCCTCTGCCTACCCTCTCGCTCTGCCTTCTTGCTGAGTGCGGAATACAGGCTTAACTTATTTAATTTTATTAATCTATACTATTCAATATTAATGCAGTTTATAAACTGCTTATGCAGAATTTTTCCTATATAAAACAAAACACTCCTTTGACTGCTTTTCTCCCAAATTTGGGACATTGCAAGACACGGAATGGTATAAAAATGCAACAAAGATATATTTTAATTCAAAATTCTCTATAAATAACTACATATACTCAGAAACTTTATGATTGCTTCGAGTAAAAAGTTCGCCTTTTACGGCTTTCTCTTTTGTTTTATTTTATGTTATATAAAGAATATTCTATTTAATATTTGATTCTACTTATAAATCAACTCAGTTTCAGTTTTGCTTTTACCAGTTTACAAATTTCATAATTATATAGTTATATTATATTTTGTATTTCGCCACTCAACATGTATAATATCTCTGAAATTGTTTAGAAAATGGGGAAAGAATGTCTTAACACTAGGTTCCCAGGTTCCCTCTGCTTACATTGTCACGTGCGGGATACAGTATGAAAAAGCTCTATTTGCATAGTAAGTTCATAGTAAGTTTATATATGCAGAAGGCATTTGCAAATATCTAAAACTTTAACTTTAGAGAAGAAAACTTTAAATATTGCCTATTTAGAAACCAAAAAAACAATAAACTTGCCATAAATGTTGTAATTTAAATTCAAAATGTGTTTAAAGTGTTTAAGAAAATAACAATAAGTATTTCAACCGCATATTTTAAATTTTTGCCATCGAAAAGGCAATTCTGAACGACTCTTTCATGCCAGGCCCACGCCACTATTGAGTGCTTCACGTTAAAATGTTTTTCAGGCCTCCGACGAAATTTTAATACAAAATTATTATGTTTTAACAAATGATTTTAATATGGTACAGAAATTACTTTTTAAAGTAGTGAAAAAAATATTTAAAATGTTTTTTCTTTTTTGATATTTTAACCCTTAACGCCCAGTATTAATAACCTATCTCCAACGTCAATCTTAGATTGTTTCATATATCTATCCAATCTAGAGATTATTAATATTGGACGTAAGTAAACATCTACTTTAATTTATAGAAGGTTAGCATTTCTAAGGTAGTCTACATTGTAGATTTACATTCTTTTGTGAAAATGACCAAGTTCCCTCTGACTAAGCTATGCGGGAAAAAGTATACAAAAATACAGCACTTTAGCAGAATAAGCAGGAGGAACCTAGAAACCTAATCTTAAGACACTTCGTCTCTATTAAAACACTTCTCCACTTCCGGTTCCCCGTTCCCCACTTTCTACCGAATTCTGGAAGCATTGCGTGCTGAGTGACGGAACTTAATAGTAAATGATATTAAATATTTAATTTCTTTGAGTGGGAAGCGAACCCACAACCTGTCGGACTTACAATTGCACGCTTGTGCCTCGGCGCCGTAACTTACCACTGGCCTCAATACTTCAATATGATTCTGTAAACTTTTGATTTGTAGCTTTAGAACATAAATAACAAAAATTTCCTCATTTTCTCTAATATCTTTAAATTGTAAACAGCCTTGACCAAATTAACTTTTAATTGTAATTTTTAATACAACGCCATTTATAATTTGAATATTTGATTACATTTTAATCGTTTAGCAGCTGTTATAAAAATATTATTTTTTTATTTATTTATAAAAATATTGGGTAATAAGTGCCATTCTACTTCTAACTTTAAATAACAAATGAGTTTCGTCACCTGTGTAGGTGTAATTAATAATCATAATTTTAAATAGGAACGTGATTCATATTTTTATTAATCATTATTGAGAGTCAGTGTGGCGCATAGAAATTCGACGGATGTAGGTTCGATCCCCACTAGGGGGAATTATTATTTATTAATATTTTCATTTTTTTGTTTTGGCACCAACGCGAAAAGCTCGACGTTAAGTTCCTCCACTCAACACGCAAGGTCTCAAAAAATTCGGCGGAAAGTGCGCAACGGAGTGTCTTAGCACTAGGTTCCCTCTGCTTGTCTTGCTACACGCGGGATACGGCGTGAAGCTGATTTTTTTTATTTAAAAATTGCAGCGATTCATTTTATTTAATGCACTAAAATAAAAAGAAATATATTAATTCAAGAATGTACAAGCGATTTTCGTTAGCCATTTGTTTTTTTACAAACATAAAGTAATAAATAGCTTTCATTTTTTTCTGCTTTATACTTAAATACTTTGTTCTGCACACAAAAATCCATAATTATAAAAAAAAAATGTTTTAATAAAACTGAGGACATTTTTGTACTTTGAAACTGACACTTGACACTTTTACACTTTTGGTGGTATCATTTTCAGTACGATCGGATTATATATAACTTATAAATAAATACGTTATTTACCTGTCGGTAAATAACGTATTTATTTATAAGCTGTCGCATTAGTATTGATTTTTTTTAATAACAGTATATTTATATAATTAGATTCAACATATAATTGGCGTTGAGTTCCGCCACTGAACAAGTATTGTATTTTTTATATTTTTAACTGACTTGAAATCGATTTAATATTTTTTTATTATATTTTATTTCCTCGTTCTTTGATCGAGGCAAAGCGCGGCGTCGTCAATCCTACCACTCGACACATAATGCCTCCAAAATTCGGCGGAAAGTTGGATACGGAAGTGTTCTAATGGGAACGGAGTGTCTTGACACCAGATTTCCGGTGCCTACAAAGCTATGTGAGATACAGCGTGAAGCTAAAAAAATAAGCTTTCTTAAATTTTAATTCATTTCTATTCAAAAGTAAGTAAAGTTATAAGTATTACGCGTTAAACGAGCTTAGAATAATTGTACAAATTGAATTTCAAATGAAAAAAAATCTAAGATTTCAAGCCAATCAACAGGTGGCGGATTTTTACTATAGAATTTAGAGAATTGATGTCTCAGTAACTCAACTCGGTCTTATAATAAGACAATCGCAATGTATTGAAAAATTTAAAATATTAAATTGAAAATTAAGACAGTAAAATATTATAATCTGATTTTTATTTCGGAACTATTTTATATTGGAGGCCAGTCGTGGCGCAGGGACGCAAATATTTATTTAAATTTATGTCTTCATTTCTTCGCTCTGTTTTTGAGGCAAAACGCGGCGTTGAATTTCGCCACCAAACTCGAAATGCCTCCAGAATTCGGCGGAAAATGGTTAACAGAGTGTTTTAACAATAGGTGCCCTCTGCTTACCCTGCTGCGTGCGGAATACAGAACCTAATTAAACTATTTTATACTTCAACGTTATTTTAAATATTTTTCAATTGCTTCAAGCATTATTAGTTCATAAAAATAAAAAAAACGTATTCAGGAACCAATATTTCCGGGATTTTATTAGTAATGTATGGGTATGTACTAAACATTGATTATTATATATTTTTTTAAATGAAATCTACATTTCTTCTTCTTACTAGCTTAAATGTAAATTATACTGACTTTTGCTTGTATTTCTATTTAAGTTTCGTATACATAATATATAAAATTTATAATATTTTTTTGTATCATGTCCTTTGTTAGATCGTTAAACTTTTATTTTCTTTTCGATTCTATATAGAAAAAAATAAACTTGATATTGGTTTTGAATACATTGTTATTATAAAAGTGGAAACCAATTATATGCATATGTAAAGGGCCCCTCTGATCTTTGCCCTTTTGTAAAATATAAATACAATGTAAGAACAATTATTTGCTTACCTTAACCCTTATTTTTGAAAAGATAAATTATTTAAGGTAAATAAATTTCTTATTAAATGAGATGGTGGGTTCTGATATGACCCCTTGCCATAGACTATTAATGATAAATACTGTACTTTTTTAGATAAAAAATTAAATTTAATAAAGATTGAGTAAGAGAGAAAGATAATTTTTGGGTATATCGAGTTCCTTAGGTACATTTGAATTTTGAAGTGAGGGCTCAGTTAAAAGGGCCCACTCTTTTATATATTCGAGGCAATAATGATTTTGAAGGTAGTATAACATTTTTTTTATGAAATTAATTATTACATATAGGTACACCAATTATAGGACTTATTTTGTTCCTATTTCTAATATAATTTTACGTTTTATGTATGAATTTTGTCAATTAAAACAAATGCTGTAATGAGATTTTATTGCTTTTCTAGGGTCCTCTCTCATTTTTTAATTTAAATTACTTTAGTTTACAGCATGAAAGCAAAGAAAACTTAATAACAAGAAACTCCATTCTGCACTTTCGAGTGAGAATTGAAGACTCACTGTGTGAAAATAAAAACAGTTCAAATATAATAATTATTTACATGAGTGGAGATCACAAACAAATCAAACGCTAAGGCCGTTTCTTTATTTATTGCTTAGTTTCGCTGGATTGTATGTAAGTCACACCGAAAATAAAATATTACTTTAATAATAATAATAATAATGTCCAGGCAGGTATGTCCAGCAGTGGACCTGAATAGGCTGATTTGATTGATTGAATAATAATAATGTAAATCGATACTTTTTTCGACTTTTTCTTTCTATCATACGAAATTATGAATTAACATAGTAAAAAACAGATTTAATGGTTTAGTACATAATATAACATTTTGATTAGGTGCCTTAGCACGCTGTATTTTGTGGAAACGGGCAAGTCGAATTAATTACACGAACGTAGGATAACGTCACAGTTTTAGAAGTAAATTGTTTCTATAAAACCTCATTACTAGTTCTGAATCATTTTCACGTTAAGTGAGGTGTCGTTAGTAGTTGTAACTTTTTAAATTAGAATTTTCTGTCGTTTTATTTGTATATGCTTTGTGTTGTTTTAGATATATTTTAGAGTTTTCACGTTTTTTCAATATTATTTTGTATGTTTTTAATAATAAAAATCAATTTAGATAATAAAATTCACTGCAATTAATTTTGTTTTATAAATTAATTTGACTATATAATTATTAAAATACCGCCAAAATTTAAACATCGAACTTACAAATTTTCCAGCCACTGTTCAATTTTGAAAACAGATATATGAATACATAATTTTATTTTGATAATTACTAAAATAAAAACTACGATTTATAATTTATGCCAAATTAATACTTCAATTTTTTTTATGTGTAAATAATTAAAATTACACAATTTTTTTTTGATTTTATATATACTTATTTTTTTATAATATACTATCAACTTGCACTCATAAAAAAAACTTATTAAAAAAGTTATTTAAACTTACCCGCCAGTATCGCGAGCAGGGCGGTTGTGGGGCTCATCGTGGCGTCGGGACTGAAGTGCCGCGTCGAGGCCGCGAGCCCGCCTTATAGCCGCCCTACGCCTCCGTTTTGCAGTTAAGCCCGTTTATCCTTTATCATTTGTGTTGTTGTGTTAATATTTTATAAATTTTGTGTTCATTTATTTAATTTATATAATTTATGTAGGAAATAAATTAGTAATATGTATAATATTTTTTTAAATATATATTATATATGTTAAGTAAACCCTTAAAGTTTCCTTTTGTAGTTAAGCTCATCGTTCTTTAACATTTGTGTTATTTAATAAATTTTAAGTTTTTGGACTCAGACTATAATTTAGATTTTTTAATGTTTTAACTTTAAAAAAATCTATTGATCTTTGTTCATATAGTATTTTTTTTTTTCAACTTTACGCTGTATCCCGCACACAACAGGGTAGGCAGAGGGAACTTAGTGTCAAGACACTGTTCCCTTCTTTCCGCCAATTTCTGTAGGCATTGTGTGTTGAGTGGCGGAACTCAACGCCGCGCTTTC
The DNA here is from genome assembly GCA_013421005.1 of Heliconius erato x Heliconius himera. Taxonomy (NCBI): domain Eukaryota; kingdom Metazoa; phylum Arthropoda; class Insecta; order Lepidoptera; family Nymphalidae; genus Heliconius; species Heliconius erato x Heliconius himera. The sequence goes on along the minus strand of JAATLQ010033687.1, from coordinate 8,341 downwards.
CCCTCAACGCCAGAGCGAAGAAGTGAAAATATAAATCTAAATAAATATTTCATCTCCTGGAGTGAGAATCGAACCCACAACCAGTCGATTTACAGGCGCACTTTGTGCCCCTGCGCCACGACTGCCCTCCATTATAGTATTTAAAAAAAATAACAGTAACCATCTGTCAAAAATAGATTGTCATGTACAACATTTACGCTTATGTACATAAGTGTTTGTAAATTTTTAAAAATATTTTTATTCTACATTATTGCAAAATTTTATGAAATTGTTTTATGCAGCCTGTTTTTATATCTATTTTATTGTATACGTGCTACGTTTTTACCTGACTGCTGCAAAGTCCAAAAGGAGGGTTCTGTTTAGCGCCTACCGTTTTTAGTGTATATACATATATGAATGTTTGTTTGTTAAACCTTTGTTAAACCAATGAACCGATTTTAATGAATGATACCTCGTTGGACTTATCTCGATGGCGCGAGTGTTACTGGGTATATTAATTTAGCTTATGCAATTGATTTTTGATTGGCCAGTCGTTGCGCAGGGACACAAAGTGTGACTGTAAAACTGACTGGTTGTGGGTGCGATCCCTACTCGAGGAGATGAAATATTTACTTAAATTTATAATTCCATTTCTTCGCTCTGGTCTCAAAACAAAGGCGCCAAGACGCGGTGTTGAGTTCTGCCACTCAACACGCAATGCCTCCAGAATCCGGCAGAAAGTGGGGAACGGAGTGTCTTAACACTAGGTTCCCTCTACCTACCCTGCTTTGTGCACAGCGTGAAGCTAATTTATTTATTTTATTTTAATTGGTTTTATTATATTGTTTGGAACTCATTTGTTATTTTTAAATCGCTTGTATGTTAATTACTGTTTTTTTTTTTGTTGTTCAATATATTTTTTTATATTTTAAGCAAATATGTTTTATATGAAAAATAGAAACACATATTAGTATTATATATTTAGGTATAGAAGTTAAAAGCGCATTTTTTACTTTACGTTATAGTGCACATATAGCTGAGTAGGCAGAGGGGACCGAGTGTTAAGACACTCCGTTCTCATTAAGGCACTTCCGTTCCACAATTTCTGTGGTGGATCTTGGTGGCATTGCATGTTGAATTACGGAACTTAATGCCTTAAGTGCTGAGGACTTTTATTTGTTCTTGATTTAATGATTTAAGAAGTTAGGAGTAAAATACCAACGAGATGTAAACATATCGTACATTTGAAGCTTGTAACTTTAATTTTTTCCTTGTTTTCCGTACGTAGATATCAAAAGTCAATCCAATCACAGTTATTGTTGTACACGCCTTCGTACAATTAAAAGTTTATGTGTTACACGATTGTTCAAAGGTTTTTTCAAATTATTATGTTTCATATTGTTGCTGGGTGCATTTTCGCATATTTTCATTTCTTCGCTCTGGTGACAAAATAAGTTTGAAAACTAAATAAGTTTGAAATATTGGAAATATGTTATTATATTTTTAAGTATAAGAGAATGGACTATATGAATACTAGGATTTCTCTGCCTCCCTACATATATACAGGACAGCGTGTAGTTTCACTCAGTAGTCCGCATTTAAGAGATCTTAGGGAAGAAATCAATTATAGTGTAAAGACACTTTGTTCTTTTTTTTTTTAAACATTTTTAAAGTGTTATTCCACACTTAGGATAGAAAAATACTTATTTAGAACTTTACTTTGTTGTTTCGATTTCTTTTTTCAACAGCACCATGAGTGGTAGAATACATCACCGCGCTTTGTCTTTTGACTAGAGCGAGGAAACGAAATTAATTCATTCTATTGAATGGCAATAGAATTTATATCCATCTATCCTTCACAATTACACGCTGTGCCGTACTGTGTGGTACAAAAAGTTGGTTGCAGATAACAGGTCAAAGAGTTCCCCAGGACACTCCCCATGATAAGAGAATGCACAGCCAGGAGATATCTCTACGCAAAACCAAAGAGATCTGTGAAAGGTGTCAAACCATTGAATCCCTAGTGATTCGAACGGGTTTATAGGTTTTTGAGTTTTTTTTTATTTCTTTGCTCTGGTAACAAGATAAAGCGCGGCGTTGAATTCTGCTTCTTAATACATAAAATATATAATATAAAATTGACCAATGTGTGGGGAATGGAGAATCTTAACACTAGGTTCTTTCTGCATTCCCTGCTGTATTTGAGATACAGCGTGAAGCTTTTTTACAAACAATAGACGACTCTATCGGAAATGCAAAAGAAATCGAGATAATTAACAGATTAACTTTATTATATAAGTAGAAAAATGCAACAACGCACTAACCTCTTACAATAAATATTTTTTCGCTTTTAATGTGTTGAAAAACTAATAACATTTCTAATTAAAAACCCGCTTTCGCAGTTAAGTTTCATTTTAAAAAAGAAAAATGTTTTTTAATAACGTTGAACTTAGATGTGGAAATTTAGATATGACTATTATATAGTTATAATATGAGGAAACTATAGTTCTTAATTTTATAGTAGTTTAGTATAAAACAAAGAAGTAGAGTTTTTCTTATACTTGTTGGCACAATGTTAATTGCTAACTATTGTTTGGTTGTGGAAGTATAATGCATTTTAAATATCTAAATCAATTTTGACATTTGACCATGAAGTATGCAATCGCAATATAGATGTTTTGTATGTAATTAAATATTATTATATAATAATGAAGAAGTCCAATGTCCATATTTATTAATGTGCTGCCCTAAGTTACCTTTACGAAGATTTCTAGGGGGTTCATGGTTCGTACTCACCCTAGAATCTTATGCCTATCCCAGAAGTATTACTAACAAAAAACTCACCATTTAAAATAAAAATAAAAATACTCGAACAGATTGTTTCCAGCCTCTCTTGAAAAATCTTCTCGAAACGCCCATGTTCCTACATTAATTGTCCAAGATCGACAAGAGTAGAGATTGATGAACATTGGTCCATAACATGGATTGGCAGGCGAAAGCTAGTAGGATTCGAAACCTAGTCTTATTTTAAACTTTTATTTTGTAAAGTTTATTTTTGTTTGTAATATGAGTAACATTCGTATATATATATTTTTTTTAAATTGCTCAACCATGTAAAAATATACTTTTACGTTTCAAACGCCAGTCGTGGCACAGGGGCAGAGTGTGACTGTAAAAGCGATTGGTTGTGGGTCCGATTCGAACTCTAGGAAAAGAAATATTTACTTAAATTTATATTTCCATGCCTTCGCTCTAGTGTCTAGGCAAAGCGTGGCGTAGAGTTCCGCCACTCAATACCCAATGTCTCCAGAAATAGGCGGAAAGTGGGTAACAGAGTGTATTAACACTAAATTCCATGTGCCCACTCTGCTGTGCGAAGGATACAGCGTGAAGCTGATTTTTTTATTAAAAAAAATCTATTTAAATTTCCTTACCATAAATTCACGATGATAACTAATACTTATATCGTGTGTAAAGTACAATACATAAGTAATCTAGAAACGCTCATCATAAAACATTATTAAATTTATTATTCAAAGAATATATGTGTTGATTTACGTGTCCAATATCGCCCACAGCATCTGTTAAACAGGACAAGGCTTTATTTATGACTAATAATAGTAATTTTTCCATAAGTGAAATATGGCGGCGGTGGGAATGTGATTAACGAATTCTTTAAAACAACGCGGTTTTCTCAGTTTTTATTGGTGTGTAATTTTATGTGTATTGGACGTATGGGCCTTGCATATATGTGGCTATTATGGTGCAGTGGGGTTGAGTAGGAATAAGCGGAATGGTTATTGGTTCGAACATATGTGAACATTTTTTAATTATATTCTGTCACGTCACTTGTCAAGCAGCGAGATATCTACAATGTAAATAAGAATTTGAAAAGCCACTATCAAATACCCAATCGCTAGGGATAAAGCATGAAGTTAAGTTACGATCAAATATCTTACATTTATAAAACAAGTTTTGAGTATATTTATTTAATTACATTTATTATAAGTTACTTACTGACTTACTTTGCTTCACGCTGCGGGATAGTCAGAGAGAACGGAGTGCCAAGCCCACACGGTCTCTACGTGTAGAGACTTCGCCGAATTCCTTCAAAAGTTCTTCATCTACTTTCTTCTATCCCTCCTCTTACATTCTATGTAGCTATTTGTAGCTCCTTCCTCCACCTCCCGCCGTTCCGGACATGGCATGCTGGGTGGCGGTCCCCAACATAGCACTCGTCGCCACTTGACACATCAGTGGGCACGCGCTGGTGAGGGCCACTTGTGGGCACGGGGGGACGCGTTGCAGCCCTCCTAGGTGCTGGGACGGGGTCGCTCCGGGCAAGCCTTCCATCGTGGATCCCCTATTACTCCCTTATCATAAGTTAAATTTAATTAATCAATTTAATACCTTTTAATACGAAGAAAATATTAAAACTTTCTACTTATAAGAACAAATGGCTCTGAGTAAATTAAATCCGTACCTACATATAAATAATAGAGATATTCGTCTGTCATTGTAATAATAATTGTTTATGTTCTGCCAATGCCTGTTTTTTTTTGCAGGCTAAGTTTATCACTTTCTGCTCAATTTTAGAGACGCTGCGCGTTGAGAGGCGGAACTCAACACCTCACTTTGGCCTGATATCAGAGCGAGGAAATTAAAATAATTCAATCCCTCTAGCGAAAGTCGATCCCAGTTTCAACTTGAGTAAACTTTTAGGTATTAACATATAAAAAAGAATTAGATGTCGTCGTGGCACTCGTATGTGACTGTAGCGCGACGGTTGTGGGTTCAATTCCCACTCGAAGGACGGAATTATATATTAGAGAGTAAAAATGAAAATATTATTAAATTAAATAATATTTTCATTTCTACGCTCTGGCAACAAGGCAAAAGCCCAGCGTTGAGTTCCGCCACTCAATACGCAATGCCCGAAAAAATCGGCGGAAAGTGGGGAACGGAGTGTCTTAACATCCAAAGATCCAAAAAATGTCTTACATAGACAGACAAAACATTCTAGCCTATTAATATAAACAATGCCACACCGCGATTGTGAAATCTCAATACAATTGGTTACAAATTTCCTCATTAGCATTCCGTCTTGAGACGGCTTTCGCAAGGCTTCGACAAACGTTATAATCCTGTAAATAAATGCCTGTAAATTCGGAAAATATGTAAAAATAGAACGTACTACAGGTACTACTTTTAAAAATGTTTAATATTTTGTTGACAATGTGCAGCGTTGAGTTTCGCTTTCGTCACACTACGCAAATTCTCCAATTGCGAACTCAGACATACTCTTTTACTTGCAAGAAGACAGTGTCGATAGACGGAGACATGGAGAGCGTGAAAATGTACGAGGCGAAAGAGGTATGCAGAGGTCGTAGCGTGTGGTGGTGCGCTCTCTCTGGGGTTGAACCGTGAAGATAACAAAACACTAACCAACACTCACAACATATAAATAATTTCTCTTTTACTTCTCAAAAGAATACAAACTTTAGGAAATATAAGATAAAAATAGAAAACATACGTTATAGTATAAACGTAAATCTTGACAATAAGATTCATAAAACCAAGTTTATTCAGCCTAAAGGTTAAAAGTTAAGATAATATACTTATAGTATCAGTAATTACGATATTGCTTACCCAAGGCCCTCTAAGGGTGATCGTCGCGTAAATAATTTCATAGGATTTAGCCAATCATTCTGTCGATGTGATGAGGAGTGGGAGTTGCCTTCAAAGCCTATACTAGGCTTTTACTATATAATATTTTAGAGCTGATTATGATAAAAATATACTTTTTGGATCTTTTTGACCTTTATATACGATGGGTTGCCCTTTTGATATAAAAAAAATGTCATACGTTATGGTTAGTTATGGAGATTACAAAGTGATGTTATATATTAAGTTTGTATTTTGGTTCTTTCAAAATTATATTTTTAATATATTTTATAATAAAATTATGTAAATGATATCAATCTGGTTATAAGCGGTAGTTATGAGTACAAATACTATTTGGAAAAGTGTTTGGATATTTGTAAAATATGACGATGTTTCATACTTGACCAAATGTTTTTAGTGCAAGGCCCCCTAAGCCCCTTTTTTACTTCACAAAATGAAATATAACATTATATTTAACGCATACCACTCTATATTAATATTTAGGACTTAAAGAAGCTAAAATCATCAAAATATACCACTGATGTTCATGGAAATAACAATAAAATCGTTTCAATATGCCTCAAATCAATATTGTTTGTTGCTGCAACAATTCGAAGTCGTACAAAAGTACCATACAGTACTTGATATGATAATAATATTTCAAGTATTTTCGTATAGTATACATTGATGTTACGTTACATAAATAAAATAAATAAATCAGATTCACGCCGTATCCCGCACACAGCAGGCAACCTAGTGTTAAGACACTCCGTTCCCCACTTTTTGCGTAATTCTGGAGGCATTGCGTGTTGAGTTGCAGAACTCAATTCCGCGCTTTGCCTCGACACCAGAGCAAAGAAATGGAAATATATATTTAAATAAATAACCTCGAGTGGGGATCGAACCCACAACCAGTCGGTTTTACAGTCACACTTTGTGCCCCTGCGCCGCGACTGGGCTTGCCCTTACGTTACACACTGTCTACAATATCCATATAGGTATAATATGTAAAAGTATCCATAAATGTCGTCCGTCCTATATCCTTTCCTTTCATCGTCGACCGCATCAACCACGCTGCATTCACCTGTAACACGTTCAGTCGTCAGAATCTCGTTTATATCTATCTATAATCTCGAATCTCGAATATATATATAATGGGAAGGACTTGGCCTTGCTGATCTTCCATTATTCTATACCAGGGGTTCCCAATCTTTTCTTGATCAGGGACCACTTTTATATCATTTTTGGTAGCAGGGACCACCATGCATGTATGTATAATAAAAATTAACTGTGATAATAAAACCAAAACTTCGCCTCACCATTCCCAGTCATAAAATTTAAATCTTTCGCGGGCCATATTTAGGCTTCTGCGGACCGCTGGTTTTGTAAGAAAGTATAATGCTTTTACCTATTTTGCAAACGTATAAAAATTTGAACGTAGCGTACATTCATGAACGTATGTCTGTCAGTGTCAGTAGTCAGAGCGCCTGGTTGGTTTGCAGAAGCCGCGGGTTCGAGTCCCGCTACGTTAAAATTTTTATACGTTTTCTAAATAATCTATTTTTCTTTCACAAGTGTGCACTAACACTTTCCTGTGTGTAATAACACTTTCCTCCTGTGTGTTATTACACACTTTAAATGTGTTAAAAATATGATTATTTCAATTAAGATTATATTTATCTCTCTTTTTTCTTACTCTTTACGAATGGGAAAACAAATAAAACTTTGAAAATGAGTACTATAATAAGTATATATACTTTTATTTTATTATTTAAGACATTTCCAGCTCAGCCATCACTTTTGTTACAAGAGTAAAGAAATACAAATAATTTGTTTCCCCGAGTAGAAATCGAACCCTCAACCGTCGGTTTTTTAGTCAGTTGAGCTAATTTCATATAGTTTAATTAGCTAATTTCATGTAGTTTATAACAGTTAATTATCTTGGTAATTATCTTGGAAAATGTAGTGCCTTTGATGTGTTGAGTCACTGTACACGTGACGCCTTGCCTTACATATGATTTGACATTTAGATTATAATATTGACTGTGCTGTGCTATGGCACATCGTCTGAATGTAAGTGCGAAACGGTTGTAGGTTCGATTCTTACTCAAGGGAATTAATTATTTTGTCGATCGGTAACAGGAGAAAGGACAACGTTATGTTCCACCACTCAGTATGAAATGTCTCGAAATTTGGACGATCCTTGGGGAACGAAGTGTACACTAGGTTCCTTCTGTCTACCAAGGCCTATTCTGAAACTGCGTGAAGCTAAAGAAGAAAAGACAGATAGACAGAACGTTCTCAGGAAAAAAAACGTAAAATAATGAATTAAGTAAAGAAAGTCTCAATAGGTGTAATATTTAAACAATCGTAACATGATTAAGACAGAACTATATATTTCACTAGCGGCCCGCCCACGGCTTCGCCCGCTTAAAATACATGATTATTGATTTAAATAAAAAATAAAATAAATAAATAAATCAGCTTCACGCTGTATCCCGCACATAGCAGGGTAGGCAGAGGGAACCTAGTGTTAAGACACTCCGTTCCCCACTTTCTGCCGAATTCTGGAGTCATTGCTTGTTGAGTGGCAGAACTCAACGCCGCGCTTAACCTCGCCACCAGAACGAAGAAATGGAAATATAAATTTAAGTTAATATTTCATCTCCTCGAGTGGGGATCGAACCCACAACCAGTT
>JAATLQ010033686.1:0-18897 GCA_013421005.1 Heliconius erato x Heliconius himera | reverse complement strand
CGCGACGACGGTCTAAGATCTACATAGAAAAAAACTTGCTTTTTAAATTTACCTCCTTAAATGTGATTGATCTATCCTCCATTACAAATGCCTTTTTGTCCGGTGATTTCTTAGCAACTTTGGCCCAACGGCTGACCACAGTGGTGCCTGTTTTCTCCCATATCCATATTGTAATCATTGTAGTTAACAGAACTCTTAGTCCTCTGAAATTATTAAAATTATGGAAAAATATTAATATTTCAAAATTATATTAAATCTGCTTCACGCTGTATCCCGCACATAGCAGGGTAGGCAGAGGGAACTTAATATTAAGACAGTCCGTTCCCCACTTTCCGCCAAGTTCTGGAGGCATTGCGTGTTGGGTGGCGGAACTCAAGCCGCGCTTTGCCTCGACACCAGAGCGAAGAAGTGAAAATATAAATGTATATAAATATTTCCCTTCCTCGAGAGGGGATCGAACCCACAACCAGTCGAATTTGCAGTCACACTTTGTGCCTCTGCGCCACGACTGGCCTCAGTTTCATTAATATTTCAATTATTAATAATCGGTTTTAAGTTAATCTTATTAATGTTCTCTTTAATTAAGGCAATAAATATATTATGTAAAGCGTAAAGACTATACTTATAAAAATCCTTATAATTGATTACTATAAATCTCCAACAAAAAATCTCTTAAAGGTAAATAAACAACTAGAAAGGAGTCGAGAATCTTCAAACGGCTGAACATATTTTTCTGAATCATAGCTAAGAACACTCAGTCATCAGTACATAAAACTAATTTCACTATGATAGTCGTCAGAAGTAATTAAGGACTGATTTCGATCACTTTTTTTATTTACTATGGTGTAGTACCTATTTTAACTTAAGTATATAACCATCTGCTGACTGCCTGTGTCACAACAGATTTTTTTCTTTTTTAGTTTCACGCTGTATTCCGCTCATAGCAAGGTAGACAAAAGGAACCTGGAAACCAAGTGTTAAGACACTCCGTTCCCTATTTTTCACCGTATTATTAAGGCATTGTGTTGTAAAGTGTAAAAATGAAATATTAAATGTTTTGTTTCCCCTGAGTTTTGTTTACAGTCGCATGCTTGTGCCCCCTAGGGACTCAAATAATTAACTTAGTTTAGTGATATTATATTTAATAGATTAAGCAAATACCACGGATTCAAAATTGGAACAAGAATTTCTATTACAATTACGGTTTTTTATCCTTATGTAGCACAGTAGGCAGAGAGAACCTAGTGTTGAGACTCTCCGATCCTTACTTATCACTCCATTTTCGAGACGCGCATGTCATAAAAAAAATATAAAACCTACAACTGTCGCGTTTACAAGTCGGACGCTCGGCGCCACGACAGCCTCTGTATGAAAATATTTTTAATCTAGTCATTACCCTGATGGGAAATCGAACCCAAAACCATTGCGTTTACATTCAGGTTATGACCTCAATACTGTCTTGGACTTTAATCTATCTCACAATTGCAAAGGTGTTCTGTAGAAATTGTCAATCTTTCCATCGACGGGCGGATGCTCTTGATTACTCTATTGAAATAGGTGTCCGCTTATACCTTGACCTCGCGGCATCATGATTTGCCTGGCAATGTTACTCGAATGTCAAGCTTATATCTAAATAATATATAAACTATAATAATAGTATTGAGGCCGTCATGGCGCAAGGATGTCGTCTGTAGCGCGACGGTTGTGAGTTTGATTCCCACTCAGGGGAATATATTATTATTTATTTATATTTACGTTTCTTACCAAGGCAAAAAACGCGGCGTTGAGTTTCACCACAAAACATCCGATGCCTCGAACTACGGAAAAAGAGGAACGGAATGTCTTAACACAGGGTTCTCTTTGCATACCCTGCAATATGCGGGAAACAGTGTGAACCTGATAATATAAGTAGTAGATCTAGAAAAAGAAATAGAAAAGAGTCGTGTGTGCCAAATCTAGACATTCTAAATGTCCAAAGTACCGAAACGAGTATCGAAAAGAAACGAAATATCCAACACAAATAGATTTTTTCAAAGCGCGGCTTTTAGTTCCATTATTTGACTTAACTTGAACTAAGATAACAAAAATAGGGTATCTTATAAAAAATATACCATACACACTTATAGATATTTATAATTCTTTTCATACAAAATGAGTGTATACGCCCGCATAAATTTTATCCATTTATAAGTCACATTCTTGGTGATCTACAATAATAAACATTATACGGAACCCGCGGTGGGTGAGACCAACAAAAGCATTTGATCTTTTTTTTATTTAATTATCTGCATACCAGCTTTTAATAGAGACATACATATATACAATATATCTAAATGTACCTGTGTTCTGGAAATTGCAGGGTAGACTGAGGGAACCTGGGAACTTAGTGTTAAAGTACTCCGTTTAATAATGAGACATTGCGTACTGACTACTGAGTGACACAATTTAACGCCGTTCTTTACCTCGATACCAGAGCGTGAAAATAAAAATATTAAATATTTTATATTCTCTTTACGGGATTCAAACTCACAACCTGTCGCGTTTACAGTCGTACCTTGTGGCCCTGGGCTACGACTGGCTCAAGGTATGTATGTACGAGTATACCAATCCCATTTTACCATTAAGCCGGATGGCACCCATTGTACCGGTACCGGTGAGGTGTCGACTAGGTATACGTAGGTACTTTTATTGAATGATTATGTTACATAAGATATAGAGTGCCAGTAAACTACATTTCATTTGAGTAATTGGAGCAATGTACGCTGAAGATGGGATATTGTATACGATAATTGAAAATTTACTCGAATAGGATTTGGAAACAATTTATTTATCGCTTTAATCGACTTCCAAAAAGGAGGTTATCAGTTTGTTGTGTATGTATGTAATATTGTTGCAATTGAATAATTGAGTATGACGATCCATTTAGGCTTTCAAGCACGTGTGCTTGATTTGGTAAGTGTACGTTTGTATGTTTGTTTGTACGTTTGTATGTTTGTACTATTTGTTTGTCCATGAATTTCTCTAAAATTAAAAGTCATATCGATATGATTATTTTTAATTTAAGTTAGCTATATTTCAACTCAGGGAACAGTACAAGTTTTAATGAAATTGCTTTAGTAGTTTCAGAGATATGGGCAAATTAATAAAACATAGGTAGGTAATAGAACCTGCACTTTTTTTCCTTTTGAGTTCACTGGCTGCTTAGTTTTTTTTATACCAATTTAGTAAGAGTTGGTTTATTTTTTTTATGATATTATTATTCATTTGAACACACAATATCTGTAACATTTATTCGTGAACTAAATTTATACAAAAATAATAATAATTAAATGCACAACATTTTAACGTAACGAATTTGGGTAACACACTTTTTAATGCGACGTTTATGAGTTCGGGAATGATAATATTTATATTATTGTCATTTCCGCACTTTGGTTCACGCTGTACCCAACACATAGCAGAGTAGGCAGAGGGAACCTGCGAATTTAGTGTTAAGTTCGTTCGCACTTCCGTTTCCCACAATCCGCCGAATTCTGAAGACATTGCGTGTTCAGTGCCGGAACTCAAACTTAAACAGGTTAATAGAATCCACAACCATCGCGACTACAATCATACACTGCCTGCAATATGTAAGTTGATCACTTAACTTAATAACGTCAATGTTATTAAAATTAATTTACTTGTGTAGATAAGACTTGATGAATAATAATAACTTATTTCCTTTTTTATCAAAGTGAATTAAAATATATGTTTTGTGTAGGTATAACCAGTAAAACTTAAGTTTGTTAAAAATTATATGAACATTGGTGGTCTTTGATCTGAATCATAAGAATTTTAATATTTTAACAATTTTACATTAAATTTAATTTATATATGCAATTTAAATCAAAATTCTTATGATCAAGGTCAAAGTACACCATTGTTCATATAATGTATAAATAAACTTAAGTTTTACTAGTTATAGCTCATGATGCATATGAATTAAAAAAAAATAATTAAATCAGCTTTACGCTGTATCCCGCACACAGCAGGGTAGGCAGAGGGAACCTAGTGTTAAGACACTCCGTTCCCCACTTTCTGCCGAATTCTGGAGGCATTGCGTGTTGAGTGGCAGAACTCAACGCCGCGCTTAACCTCGACACCAGAGCGAAGAAATGGAAATATATATTTAAGTAAATATATCATCTCCTCGAGTGGGGATCGAACCCACAACCAGTCGGTTTTACAGTCACACTTCGTGCCGCTGCGCCACGACTGGCCTCAAATGGAAATGAAAATATTAAATCTATATAATAAGAGATATCCCTTTTTCGTTCTAGTATGTTTTTTGAGAATGAAAAGCAGCAGGTCGGCAACGTTTAATAGTATTTTTGTAGCAATATGTGTTTACGTTATTGGAATCTATGCGTAACTGCGTCACACGAAATACAGATATGGATTAACATCTTGAAATGAAAAAAAAATACTACATCTAAACTGTTGAGGTATCTTAATTAATTTCTTTCGGTATGGGTTTGAAATATTTTACTCTATATGCTGTTCCCGTAAAAGAAGCGCAGACGCTTCCACCCTGTATATTAATGTATAAATTTATTGAAATCGAAAACATATTGTTGTTTACTTATTTATATACTATATTATTATTATTATATTATTATTATATTATTATTATTATTTATATACTATAGTGTATCCATAGCAATTTTTGTAGACATGGCTAATAGTATACACTGACCTAATAACCGATGTCTCAGTATAGAGGTTATCAAAACTATATATTATTATACCTTTGACTGATTGAGAAAGTGATGTCAACACTCCCGTTCGTCACTATCTTATATAAAAATATTATATTTAAATGTACTTAAAGTAAATTTAAATATAATATTTTAAATTTGTAAAATGTACTTAAATTATTTTAAAGATTATGATTTAATGATACACTTATAATGTTATCTTCCGTACCTACTATAATAAAACAATATACATTTTTTTCTGTAATATGATTAGTGTGTAGTTTTAAGTAGGTAGTTTCTCACGGAAAGGAAGTATATTTTATTTAAATTATTTAAATGATATTTAAGCAAACAAATGATATATAATTAAATAACTGAAATAAATCAGCTTCACGCTGTATCTCGCACGCATCAGGGTAGGAAGAGGGTGTGTTAAGACACTCCGTTCCTCACTTTCCACCGAGTTCTGAAAGCATTGCGGGTTGAGTGGCGCGATTTGCCTCGACACCAGAGCAAAGAAATGCAAATATAAATGTTAATAAATATTTTATTTCCTCGAGTGGGGATCGAACCCACAACCAGTCGATTTTACAGTCACATTTCGTGCCCCTGCACTACGACTGGCCTATATATTATTAACAATTTAACATAATTAAAAAAATATCTAATTATATGGATTATTTTTTATTTTTATATACTTTATTCGGGACTGTATTAATAAGTATTTGTAGGTATTTATTAAATAAAAAAAAACATTCTAAATATAAAAAATAAAAATATAAAAATTCATAGATAATAAATGTTTTTGTTTAAATCAGTTCGCTAAAAGAAGAATGTGCATAAATTTTATCATATCCCTATGCAGATATGAGTGAATCTTTATCATTGTCAGTTGTTTAATCATTAAATCAAAAATCAAAATTAATCATATTGACGAATGTTATAAAATAAAAGTTATCGCCATATTGCGAATCGCTCTAAGGAACAAAACATGTACCTATACTAGATAGGTAAAAAGCAGAAAAAAAATAAAAAATAAATCAGCTTCACGCTGTATCCCGCACACTGCAGGGTAGGCAAAGGGAACCTAGTGTTAATACACTCCGTTCCCACTTTCTGCCGAATTCTGGAGGCATTGCGTGTTGAGTGGCAGAAGAACTCAAGGCTGCGCTTGTCCTCTACTCCAGAGCAGAGAAATGGAAATATAAATTTAAGTAAATATTTCATCTCCTCGAGTGAGGATCGAACTCACAACCAGTCGGTTTTACAGCTACACTTTGAGCCCCTGCACCACGAAGGGGCCTCGACTATATACATTATATATTAAAGAATGTAGACACCTATTAAATAACTAATTAAGTAGTTTTAGCAGGCGAAGCCGCGAGCGAGTTGCTAGAATTAAATAAAAAAGAATCGTGCGAAACCGCGCTGGGACCGCGAGTGTCAGAATAAATGAGATAATTACAAAGGAAAGCAAATCAGCATCATGTTTTGACAGGCCAAAGGTTAGGCTAAGACACTCCGTTCCTTACTTTCGTGACTCGGAGTATTGAGCGGCAGAATTCAACGCTGCCATTTGTCTATCAAAGCGGGGATAATAATTTAAATATAACAATTTTCCCGGCTTGGGATCAAACCCACAACCATGGCTAACCGGCCAGAGATTGTCTCACTGCACTATGATGGTCCTCCAATGCGGTAGTTGAAGGTTTGAAAAGATTACCTATATACTCTGTTTTCTTCGCTTTTTTATTTGTATTATATTATTATATGTGCAATATTGAAATAATTATATAAAAAAATCAACTTTATTATATTGGAAAATAATTTAGTTATATTTATATAAACATATTTCTCGAAGAAATCAATAATTGTTAATATTTATGGGCATCCAAGCCGCAGTACAACACGGTTGTACTTTGATCCCTTTTATGCGGTTATGTTCGAACTCTATACCATGTAATTTATACCATAATATGATATAGCCTAGAGAATATATCGAGGTCATTGTGGCGCAGTGTGATAATGTCTGAATGTAAACGCGACGGTAATAGTGTCGATTCCCATTCGGGTGAATGATTTATTTAATTTTTTTAGCTCTAGTAAGAAGACAAAGCACGACTTTAGAGTTCCACTCAACGTGCCTCGAAAATCGGGTTATATGAAGGGAACGAAGTATCTTAACACTAGGTTCCCTCTGTTCAGTGCTATATACAGAATACAAGTGAAGGTATTTTTTTTATTGTTTACAGATTCCTAGTAGTCCGCCCGTGGCGTCTTTTTGTTAAGTTCCTTTTGGTTTAGTTAAGTTATACTTATACTTACAGCATATCTCTAAAAAATGTTTTCTTCCATATATAAACCCATTGATATCGATCTCCAGTCATCAAATAAATGGCCAAAATAATAATGAGACTTCCAAGAAACGGTGAATTTTTCAACAACCATACTAGAATTCCGCAAATGGAAGCTATTGTTGCGAGTATCGTATATTTCCGATTTTCCGCCTCCTCGAAGCGAACTTCTGTTTTTTCCGCCATAATTCCGCTTTTAGTACGTTGATGTAATTTTGGAATCTGAAATATATATTTTTTAATTAGTATTGATACACGAAATTGATTACCTTCACGCTGTATTCCGCATAGTAAAGTAGACATAGGGAACCAAGTGCTTGGGCACTTCGTTCCCAAGACGCCGTGCTTTATCTTCCTAACAGAGTGAGATAATGAAAATGATTTATTCCCCCAAGTGGGAATGGAACCCACAACCGTAGCAGTTTCACCACTCAACGCGCAATGCCTCCAGAAATCGGCGGAAAGTGGGAAACGGAAATGTCTTACTGGGAACGGTGTGTCTTAACACTAGGTTCCCGGGTTCCCTCTGTCTACCCTGCCACGCGTGGGAATGCAAAAAGTGGGGGTAAATAATATGTATAAAGATTACCACTAAAAACATTTACTTTGTATGTAAGTATGTTTGTACATGCACTAAAATGTCATAGTAAATATAACGTAGTACTTTGTTCCTGGTGTGTTTTATTACATTCATTGACCTATTTCATTCTTATGTAACGAGATAAATAGACACCACGTGGAACGTTTCCTAACTAATAGATATAATGAACTATTAAATATTAATGTATATATTAATTATAAAGCAATGAAAAATAAATAAAAATATAACATTTAAAAACGATTAACATTATTTAGAGTTTGAACGGGATTTCTTTTATGAGTTTCACACTATATCCCGCATTCAGCAGGGTAGGCAGTGGGAACGTAGTGTTAAGACACTCCGTTCCCCACTTTTAACTGATTTTTTGAGGTATTGCGTGTTGAGTGAAGGAACACAACGCCAAGCTTTTGCCTTGGTGCCAGGGCGAAGATAATAATAAATAAAAATAAATCAGCTTCACGCTGTATCCTGCACACAGCAGGGTAGGCAAAGGGAACCTAGTGTTAAGACACTTTCTGCCGAATTCTGGCGGTATTGTGTGTTGAGTGGCAGAACTCAACGCCGCGCTTAACCTCGGCACCAGAGCAAAGAAATGGAAATATAAATTAAAGTAAATATTTCATCTCCTCGAGTGGGGATTGAACCCACAACCAGTCGATTTTACAGTAACACCTCGTGCCGCTGCGCCACGACTATAATAATTCATTTAGGTATTCAATAATGGGGATCGAACCCAAAACAGTCACAATGTATAAATTCATAAATATATACATATATATCTCTATAATCTTCATTCAATAAAAAAAACCATACGTAACTAACAATGACATGTGTTTGACCGGATGCTATAATTTTTTAAATTGCGTACGCGCAGATACCAGTGTAAGGGGACTGGAGTCAAATGGCGTGAATGAATGTCACTTTAGCTATATGTATATACATTTATATGTATGTATGTTTATAAAAAAAATCTTCTAAATATTGCTTTTTCAAATTTAGAACATTCTCCACTGAAATAAAAAATTGCACTCAGTTTTATGTTAGGTACCACTGATAAGATTAAGATAGAAAGGATATTGTAATATTTTAATTATGTGTGTAACAGCGTTGAGTTCCGCCACTCAATACGCAATGTCTCGAAAATTGGGCGTAAAATAGTAAACGGAGTGTCTTAACCCAAGGTTTCCCCTGCCTACCCTGCTGAATACAGCTTGAAGCTAAAGAAAAGGAACTGGACCAGTATCACTTTGAAATTTATAATAACAACAAAATGCACAACAACTTATAATGTGAAATTAAAGTCGGTCGTTGATCTTCATGACAAAGAAAAATTTTTTTACATGAATAATATATATATATTTTTTTCAAACATTCTTTGTTTCAATATCCGTTACCGTTTCAATTACCGTCACTCAGTTTATAAGTGTCCCTGTTAAGTGTTTTTTTTTTACTTTTCGCAGTATTCCGTATAGTAAAAATATTATTAGTGATTATTAAAGGTTCTATTTTCATTGTCGTCGAACAAAGTAACGAGAGAATAAATAAGTTCTCCTTTTCTATCATGTTCTTTACATGTATTATTTATACATAAATATTCATTTCTTTGCCGCATAAAAAAGTACCTAGAGAGAGTGAAACTAGAATCAGAACTCTCCGTTCCCACCTTTCTAACCGAATTCGAGACATCGCGTTTAGTTGCGAAACCTAACGCCGTGCTTTATATTAACACAAACTGTTTTACTGTGTGTATAACATAACATTGCATTTAAAACTATTCACTAAAACTGATCATTATCAAGGTGAACTTGATATATTTATATTTCAACTTAGCAATTATTTACATTAAAATTGACATTTAAATCCACACTCAAACGTATAAATAAGGATTAACTGTTATAAAAACAGTAAAACTTTTGAAGCCACTGTGGTGCAGTAGTACAAAGTGTGCCTAAGTTGTGGGTCCGATTCCAATCGGGGGAATGAGATCCACTCAATATGCTATATTTCTAAAATTGAGCGAAACTAAAAGACTGGACAAAACTATCAGTAAGATCTTGTTTATTTTTCTTTGCACAGATGAGAAGCTGTGATCTGATGGTTTAATTGGAATTTGGACAAGATGTGGTGTTAAGATCCGTCAAATTATGTACATGCATTTCTGCCTATAGATACCATGAAATGAAATAGGACACGTGAAAAGTTTTATGTATTAAAAAAGAAATTATAACATTTTTACATCAATTACTTTTAAATTAACTGTTCTGTTTGTAGCTTAACAACTACAAACAATAGAATCAAATAATATTGATTTAATAACATCATTTGCATTTAATACATATTATATTGTTTTATAATCGTAATAAGCAAACATTTTATTGAATGCCGAGTGGCGGTACTCAACGCCGCGTTTTTTCTTGTTACCAGAGCAAAGAAATCAAAATAATTCATTACCACAAGTATTTCAAACGGCCACTATTCTAATATACATTTTTATAAAAAAAATATAATTTTTACCCATAGGTCATGTAATATAAATTAACAAAATATATATATTTAATACCTTTCACAAAAAATAACGTGTTAACACTCAGACTAGCAAAACACAACACTGAGAGCTGAATGAGTACTGATGTTGTGTACAAGATGGTGTAGTGAAGTGGGTTACTTATCGATACTTTATTATAATGGATAAATAAATGATATGTGTATCTATTAATATATTTATGTATAATATATTTTTTGTTTAAGATAAAATATGTAATAAGTACTTGTAATTGTGAGTTCGTATCACTCTACTTGAATTTTTATATTTAATCTAGATAAAATAAAACGGTAGGCCACTTACCTTTTCTGATTAAAATATTTCTTTATAATTATTTTTATATATAGAGATATAGCTTTTATGTACTCTTTAAAAGAACTCAGTATTTTATCGAAAAATTGAATATCTACTGATGATATCAGAATATTTATGTTGACAATTTATCATTCTTAAACAAATTATTATAATAATCAACATACCTTACCGCTGCAAATTTAATTATAGAATCTTATCTCATCGACGCTAATGCACTTTAACAAAAAAATATATACTGTTTCAAGACATTTCAAATAAACTTTATTGTACGCTTACATAGATTAACTGTGATTATGTTTTGTTTCATGCTTGTATGACTCATATTAAAATAAATAAAACAATGAAATATGTGTAATATTACAATTTATCTAAGAGATCTTGTTGCTATGCAGTTTAAATGTATCTGTCAAAACTGCTTGATCATTGGATCGAATCTCATTTGATGTAAAAAAATATTGTTGCCGGTAACAGAGTTAACGATGCCCTAGCTGCATTAAGACGACGAAACGTTAGCATAGCTGCAAATTTAGCCGTACATGGTGTAGTCCTGGTATCGATGTTGTTATACAGCGAAACATAAGGATCACCGAAGAAGAACTAATAAAACATGAATGCAATCTCTTCGTAGGATATGCGGAGTGTGGAGTATGAAAAAGAAAGTGCTAAGCTGGTATGCGTAGGTCGGGAGTGATGAATGAACGGCCAAAAATATTTATGAGGTAAAAGTGAGTGGTAATAGAAGTGGCAGAGAAGACTTCAGTTGACGTTCTATAACATATTATTGATGATGATTAGAGAAAAGTCACGTATAAAACATTCCACTCTCCTGTCCCCCGGCCATATACCAAATAATGGGCATTTATGAAGAAGGTAATGATAGTGGACGAGTTAAAAGAGGTATAAAGACGCTTAGCCCTCTGTCTATTCTGTTTTCCTCGCTAGAAATAAAGTGGATAAAGCGTGGGCTTAAAAAAGAGTAATACTCTCAGTAATAATATCAAATGATTTAATTACTTTTGTTATTATACAAAAACTTAGAGGTTAACAATCAACAAAGACAAATTATAATACTATATATAAATTTTGGATATCTCAATAATTACTTTCGTTCGTCTTTTTATCGAAATCCATTTTTGATTACGTATGTAAGATAATAATATTAATTTACTATTGTAATTATCAATTGACAGATTAATCTACTAACTGCCTTCCACTTTCCCCTTGTACGGAATGAGACATCAATCATCGCCTTTGATAGTCAGATAAACGATAAAGGCTATTATATATTGAAAAGAGCAACTGTTGAGTTTCTAGCCGGCTCTTCTCAGCAAAATTGCTTTTTGAGAGCCGGTGCAGCTTAATGTTAATCCATCGTTTAAAAAGTGCTTGCAAAAGTCTATTTGATATATTATAGTTATATTAATTGTACAAATATTTAGAGCACGGGTATAAGCGTGTGATAGTAAACGCAACGAGTTGCGGGTTTTATTCTCACTAAAAAAAAATATTTTTTTTATTTCTTCGTACTTGTAATAAAGAGACAAAGTGCGGCGTTGAATTCCACTACTGAACATGCAATGCCTCCAGATTTAGCGGAAAATGATGAAAGTGTCTTCATGAGAAAGGTCCCCAGATTCCCTCTATGTGCGAGTTATAGCGTTGCTTCGTTTTAAAATTTAAAGATTCTTAGTTTACGGAAGGTATCCTGTTTGTTTTGATTACCTTACCAGTTTTGGAAATTTACGGCATAAGTGGTTGTATCTTTTGATTGCGTTGGCTTAGAAGCTAGATTTTTTTCACAGAAGAGAAGAGACCTGAGTATTTGATATAAATTTCAACTTGATACTTCCACGGATTCCTGAGAAAAAGGGTCTTAACAGACGAACGAACGGACAACTAAGTGATTCTGTAACGGTTCCATTTTTTCCTTTTGAGTTACGGAACCCTAAAAATTATTGAGAAATATAAAATATATTTAATAAAAAAAATGGTTAGGCGTGACGGGACGTCTGGCAGATGTGAAACATCGCGTTTGTACATGAAAAACACATAAAAGACAAGATTATTACAAAATTAAATATCGAATAAAGAAAAAATTAAATATTAATAATTTCTCACAGAAAATGGTAATTTTATTTTTACTCTTTTTTAATCTTTTAATTTTTACTATAGACCTTAGTACAGCGTGGCAACCGCCGCCACGACAACGGTTTCATATCAAAAAACTAGATTTAAAATATCGATATACATTATGATCACTTCACTACAAAAGTTTATCGGCCTCGCTCTCTTCAACGCTTGAGCATCAAATGATTTCTATTCAAAACTTTATTATTTAATGAATAAAAAACAAATTCAAATGTAACTTCAGTACTATTTTGTCATAATTATGATATTTCAATTTAAATTATATTTTGATAAAGATAACCCAGTAAATTCTTAATTTCTATAATTATGTATTAAGTCTATTGTTAATGTATTAAAGTCATTGATTAAAAAAGTAATTGATTAAAATATTGATGTATTTTTTTAGGTATGTTTAATTTTCATATGTGTTAAAAAGTTTTTTATTTGTTTTTTTTTTCACATAAAAAAAGATGGTCGAAAAAAGTCAACTATTTACTATCCAACATATTAAAAAGTATATATATATTTTTTTGAATCAGTAAAAAGTCACTGAAATCTTTATTTAGAAACAATTCTGTACATAGTTTAGACTAAATGATTTTTGATTGATGTGCGCCTTAGTTATTCAAACTACGCAACGGATTTTGATGCGGTTTTCGCTAATAGACAGTTTTAAGGAATGTTTTAAGGAAGTTTTTTATGTGTTATACTTGCGATAATGTTCAAGTAAAGTGAAAAATATAAAAAAATTAATAATGTATATCGTAAAATTATGTTATTTGTGTTGTGTGTTTTGCCTTAACCTCTATGGAAATAAAACATTATTTTTTAACAAAAAAAATCGATTTCAAACAACAAACTAAAAAGTAAAAAATAATTTTACATAAAGTAAAATGTATTTTCATTTTGTTAAACAAAAATAATAAACCATTTTTTTTAAGTCAATTCTGAGGTAACAAATATTTAAAAAAAAACAACCGAATTGATAACCTCCTTTTGTACAGAAGTCGGATACTCTGTCTCCTACAGTTGACTCACAATAGGTACTTTTTTCTTCAAATTATTAATGAAAAATTCGTTATCTTTGCAATTTAATTTTTAATAAAAAATCTAAAATTGTAAACTTTCAAGTTTTCTGCGCTGTTGTGGGCTTGAAAAAGGCGTGAAGCGAAGCATAATGGGGGTGAAAGAGACGGAGAGGGTGACATGATAAACTGCTTGTTGTAACACGACTTTATAAGAAGGGTGAAAAATTAAAGGCCTGAGACTTAATGAGAGTAAAAGATAGGATCTGGAATTTCAAAGAAAATAGGATGGAATGCTAAATTTTTGTAAAAAAGAAAGATATTGGAATACGTGAATAAGTGAAGTGATTTTTTAATGGAGACGGACTATACCACATGAATGTAGAAAAGCGTATTGCAGTGCTGATGCCGACGCTGTTCTATGTCAATGAAACGAGAATATTTCTTAAATATCAAAGAAAGCTTTATACTGTACAGATGAAAAAGAGAGAACATCGCTTTTCGTAGGATATGCGGAGTCAGTTTAGTTGACCGAATTTGCAATAAAGAGGTAAACCGAATGGCAGATACTAGCAAGGATGTTGCAAAAAATTAACGAAAATGTGTTCAGTCGAGAGAAGGATCTCTGCCACTAACCACCGACAATGAGTGCAATTTTTTTTATATTCTTTATAATAAAAAAAAAATCTAAATCAGCTTCACGTTGTATCCCGCACACAGCAGGGTAGGCAGAGCGAACCTAATAAGCGTTAAGACACTCCGTTCCCCACTTTCTGCCGAATTCTCGAGGCATTGCGTGTTGAGTGGCAGAACTTAACGCCGCGCTTAATCTCAACACTAGAGCGAAGAAATGGAAAACTAAATTTAAGCATATATTTTATCTCCTCGATTGGGGATCGAACCCATAACCAGTCGGTTTTACAGTTACACCTCGTGCAGTTGCGCCACGACTGGCCTCTATATGAATTATAAAGAAAGACAATATAGTAATAAATAAAGCCTAAGGTCACTGTTGTGCTATAGATTCTCACTCTTCTCCTCTACCTACCCTGCTATGTATGCTACAGTGTGCAGCTGAAAAACAAGGTTTATAATTTTGAATTTATAATGCAATTGTTTTAACCGAAAACAATAAAGTTGACAGAATTTATTAACATTTATCAATATTAAGTTGACCAATTTATAGTTATTAAAATGTATTCAATTTTTGTAAATTCTAATCTAACGCAAAAGACGATTAATATAAAATGGAATAAAATAACAACACAGTTATAATAGCTTTGATCTTTTAAACTTTTTTGTTGTGTAATAAGATTTTAATGCGGGTTTCACTTATAAAAAACAAAGTCAAAGTCCAAAGTTAAACAATGTTATTTAAAAATAAGAAGGTATATGCTTCATTTTTTGAAAGTCAAAACATTTTACCGCCAGTTCACTAAAATTAATGCCTCAGACCTGAGAAGAATCAGCGCAAAAAACTCTGTGGGACTTTTTTTTAAATCAATTTTATGCAAATACATATTTAATTATTTATAACAATGATACATTTGAAGCAGACTGAAGCGAGCATTTAATTCCCAAGACGTGTTATCATTTATAAAATCATTAATTTGGTAATAACGTAAGTACCTGCGGTCTTTTAAAAAAAAAATTTAAAATCGGTTCACAAATGACGGAAAACCATTAAAAAACCAGTCAAATGCGAGTTGGACTCGAATACCGATGGTTCCGTACCAATTTCAGGATTGTATGTCAACGGCTTACCATTTACGTCTTCGTTCTGTAAAATTTATGAAACTTGACAAACTTAAGTTTGCGGACGTTTACACTCATTTTGTATGAAATTAACTACAAATATAAATCTGTTATGATTTTTTTCTGATTTTTTCCTTTATTCATACTGCAAGTTCTCATTTCTTGCCAAATTTCATTGAGTTAAAATAAAATAAATCAACTTCACGCTGTATCCCGCACACGGCAGGGTAGGCAGAGGAAACCTAGTGTTAAGACACTCCATTCTCCACTTTCTGCCGAATTCTGGAGACATTGCGTGTTGAGTGGCAGAACTGAACGCCGCCCTTAACCTCGACACCAGGGCGAAGAAATGGAAATATACATTTAAGTAAATATTTCATCTCCTCGAGTGGGGATCGAACCAACAATCAGTCGATTTTACAGTCACACCTCGTGCCACTGCGCCACGACTGGCCTCAAACTTACGTTGAGTTAGAACTTTTATTTTTTCTGTGCTTCAAGGGAACACTTAGGAATTCTTAATAAGTATTGATTGATTATATATTATTTATAAAACAACTATGAAAGGTAAATAAAAGTCATGCGAAAAATCTGATAAAAATATTTTTATTCCGCAAAAAATGTTTTGTTATCATATAGATTATTATTATGATAACAAAACATTATACTATTATCTAATGTTTATTTATATTTACATTTATACATTTGAAATAATTGTCTAATAAACTCTAACTTAATAATAATTATTATTATTATTTGTGATTATGTTTTTTTTACGCTTTTCCCGCATAGCAGAGTAGGCAGAGCGAACCTAGTGTTGAAAATTTCGTTCCTCCATATTCTGCTCAATTTTCGAGACATTGCTTGTAGAGTGGCGGAACTTAACGCCGAGCTTTGGCTGATGAAATGACAATACTTCCATATCGCATTCCCTTATAACCAGAACGAAGAAATTAAAATATTAAATATTTCACTTCGCTTAAGTGGGATCGAACCTACAACCTGTCGCGTTTACAACACGCTTGTGCCCCTGGGCCAAAGCTGGTTACTCACTTTAGTATATGAAAAGATATTAAGTTTATGACTTGGGAATTTTTTTCTTTGGCACTAACAAAGTTTGTATAACATCAATGGCCAAACCATTCGTTTCAGGCAAGTATTTTATACTGAAAATAGTTGAGAAAACACCAATTAGAGCGAAAAAATAAAATAATGGCCCTAACCCAACGGCCGCTACTATAGGATTGAATACAAACAGTACTATGAAGTTGAGGAACCACGCGAACTGTACGGCTATCATTGACATGACGCTTTTTACCTGAAAAATAAAATAATATATATAGAGTTTCATATTTAAAAACAAAAACAAACTAAACCCTTACAAATCCTATAATTTTCTCCGTCTATCTCTCTGTCCGTCGGTCAAAATTTTTTTTTCAAGATACTATGGATAAATCAAGTTGAAAATGAACTTATCACCTAAGAGACATAGGCAGACTTTCGTTATTTTATACAGCCGGATAATTGACTGGAATTTGGATAGCGTTTACTTCGGTAGTTATTAGGTTATAAAGCTAATTTTTTTTAGATTTTCTTGGGAATAATATTAGTAATGACGTTCCCAGACACATAGCAAGGTTTTAACCTGTCTGACACCTCCAAACTCTAATAAATTACAAGTGCCTACAAATCAAATCTACTAAAGTGTAAAAAATATTATTTGCTCATAATATATCTGTAGGCGCTTATATCTAATTGGCAGGAAGTTGCTGTACAAATAAAGAAGAATATACACAAAAAATTGAAATGTATAGATGTATATTATAGATCAAAACAATTACAGCTCATAATTGCATTTAATTTCATAGATAATTAGTGCATACGTCCGCAAACTTAAATTTGTCAACTTTTATAAGTTGTATTTCCCGTTGGCCTACAATCCTAAAATTGGTGCAGAACCCTCAGAGGGAGAGTCCGACTCCGACTTGCACATGCCCGGTATGTTTAACTGATTATTTTGTTGCTTTTACTTATTTTAATGTTTATAAATGTCCCAAAAATAACGGTCAGGCGCGAGTTGGACTCGCACATCGACGGTTCCGATCTCAATATACTTCCCATTATCTAGCAGTTCTCTTGGATTAGAAGATATAATTTATAAAATTGACAGTACAAAATTTTCGGACGTATAAGTAACACTCCTTTGGTACGAAATGTAAATATAAGTTTATATTTCTATGGAGGATCGCAGGGATCCAATTCATGGTATATGGTTTTATTTTTTCCTCTTTTAGTTAGAATTTTTCATATATCATGCAATAAACTAGAAATTAATACAATTTTTAAACTTTTACTTGAAAAAAAAACGTTTTTAATTTTTCAAATACCACTGAGGCAGCTTTATATATAACAAAATACCGCGAAAGAAAAACAAAACTAAACTGAACTTTTTTTTACAAGAAACTGACTCAAAAATGCATTTGGAATCAGAAGAGGAAGTGACAATTTACTGTGACGAGAATGAAGATACCTGTGCGTATGAAGACTACGTAATGGAATTAGACTACCACTTAATAAATATTGGAGACTCCATTTTAGCGAATGTTTCATCATCTATGAATAATAAAAAAGTAGCTTGTACAATTTTTTTCTTTACGTCACTATACTATATCCATGTCCTTTTAAATTTAATTTCAAAGTTCAAATTAGGGTACTTAATAAGCTGTTTATTAAAAAATATTTTGTTTTATTTTCATAATATTAGGTTTAATCTATGATTGAACCTGACTGGTTGTAGGTTCGATCCCCGGTCGAGGAGATGAAATATTTACTTAAATTTATATTTCCATTTCTTCGCTTTGGTGTCGAGGTTAAGCGTGGCGTTAAGTTCTGCCACTCAACACGCAATGCCTCCAGAATTCGGCAGAAAGTGGGGAACGGAGTGTCTTAACACTAGGTTCCCTCTGCCTGCCGTGCTGTGTGCAGGATAAAACGTGAAGCTAATTTTTATTTCTTACGTAGACTACTTCCCCCAATTTCAGTTGCTGGTTACGTCACGTACTACATTCATGTTTTCCTTTAAATTTAATTTTTCTAAGTTCAAATTAGTAGTAAGCAAAATATTATGTTTTATTTTCATAATATTAGATTTATTCTATGATTGATCCCATAATGTTCATTACTTCTACGAAGCCAAAGCTACTTTTTTTGTTTTTTTAAAGTCTATTAATAATATTAAAGTTATTTAACATTAGTACTAGTACAATCGCAATATTAAACTAGGTATATTATTTTTTTCAGTTAACATGGTACTGATATTTGATCTCCATCGTTTCTAATGTTAAGTTTATTGATAAAATTACTTAAAAGCTTTTTAATTTCATTGAATTCGATGATAGTTCAAAACTGCCCCATATATGTTCAAAGCTACCCCGCAAGGGGG
>JAATLQ010033685.1:0-18897 GCA_013421005.1 Heliconius erato x Heliconius himera | reverse complement strand
GCAAGAGTACTTATTCCAGTAAGTTTTCGGATCTCATCATAGAATAACCCCCACTGTTTAGTGTCGGCAAGCCACTCCATGCGTTCCGCCTTGTCCTGCCACCACTTGTATTTTACTTCTCGCACGCGTTTTCGCAGTTCAGCACCACCAAGTTTAACCTGTTCGACCTGATGGTTGTCATGATAACGACGCAATAGCAACCGATGTTTACGAACGGCCTTGATCAAAACTTCATCGTTGTCATCAAACCAATCCTCGTGTCTACCAGGTTTGAAACCAAGCGTTTGCGAGGCGGCAATACTTATGCTGGATGTGAGCGTTTGCCAATTAGCTACGAAGTCATCATTTTCATGATCAAATGTTCTAAGCTCGTTGCTGATTGCTTCAGCGTAGATCTTACGCATCTCTAGACTCTGTAATTTTTGTGTGTCTAGTCTCTTAGTTTTAACCTTTTCTGATCTGCGATGACACTTTAAAAGCAGCTTCATTTTGGTAATAACAAGGCGGTGATCGGAGTAGCAGATAGCATTGGAGTTACGCATAACACGAGTGATATGTACTTGAGAAATATTTGTTTGTCGTACAATTACATAGTCAATTAGGTGCCAATGTTTCGACCTCGGATGCATCCAGGTGGTTTTATACTTGGCAGGGAGTCTAAACATGGTGTTGGTGATGGCTAGATTAAATTGAGTACACATGGACAAAAGCAGCAATCTATTGCTGTTCATATTTTCAACACCATTTCTCCCTAAAACCTTTGGCCAAGCTTCAAAGTCACGTCCAACTCGCGCGTTAAAGTCGCCCATTAAGAGGATCTGTTCTCTCGGAGGTATCCTAGAAAGAACATGAGTGACCTCTTCGTAAAACCTGGCTTTGGTTACATCATCCTTGTCCATTGTCGGTGCATATATACTAATAATATTCATATAATTGTCATTGTCCAGATGTAGGCGCAGTGTGGTGACACGATCTGAGATGTGAATCGGAGTTTCCTCTAGCATCGACGCGATACAATTTTTGACAGCAAAGCCGACACCAGATCTCCTAGGTTCACACGACGGAGTACCTTTCCAGAAGAAAGTATAGCCACCTCGACGTTCCACCTTCTCTCCCTCGTCAGCTAAATGCGTTTCACTGAGAGCAGCAATATCGACATTGTGACATCTAAGCTCTCGGGATACGAAGGCCGTTTTCCGTGGAGGACACGTATTTGCTTCATTATCCAAGAGAGTGCGCACATTCCACCCTGCGAAGATCATGTTTCGAGTTTTTGGGATGTTTACATGTTTATTATGTTTTCGACCACGTTTAGGATGATGCAGAGACAGCCGTGGTTACTACCTCTAAATATGGAGGGTTAAGCCTTTTTTAGGGCACCTTTTCTAGTCCCTTCCCCGGATTGGGGGAAGCAGGGCCTCCCTAAATAGGGCTGCTTCGTCACCTTGGGAGCTGCCGAATTATACTGTTAACCCAGTGCAGTGGAAAGCGACCATCTTCCCAAGGCCGCCTACGTGCAGATATCAGACAAAGCTTAGCCGGCATCACGACTAGACCTCTCTACCTTTATCCGTCGCCGTAGGACTATTTTTCAAAATCAGAATCCAGAATCAGAGCCAAATCAGATTGCGCAGGAAATATTAAAGTGCACGAAACGCTAGTATCGTCAGTGTACGCGCAAAACACAGGTGCACTCTCATTTCTACCCTCCTGGTTCCGATGGAACGGAGATCGTTGCAACCGGAGAAAGGTAAAAACGTTACTAAGCATCAATTAAAGCCTTTGATGCAAAACTAAGCTTTGAGTATGCTTAGCTATGTGACAAACCGGGATCGCCTGTCGGTCTTAAGCGGTAGGCGTCCGCTAGGTGATGAAGAGAATAAGGAAAAGGGTAAAGAAGGATACTACCGTCACAGGAGATAGGAATGCAACAGCAGTAGCTAGAGTAATCCGGGGTCGCATACCCGTAGTGATCTGAAATGCAAGCTATCGGACAGGTAGCAAGCAAGACCACCCTCTGGATAAAAGACCTCTGGAGATGAAATATTAACTTAATTTTATATTTCCATTTCTTCGCTCTGGTGTCGAGGATAAGCGCGGTGTTGAGTTCAGCCACTCATCACGCAATGCCTCCAGAATTCGGCAGAAAGTGTCAACACTAGGTTCCCTCTGCCTACCATGCTGTGTGCGGGATACAGCGTGAAGCTGATACAAAAATTAAAAAATAGATAGAGTAGCCGTTGTGGCGTAGGGGCACAAGCGTGCGACTGTGAACGTGGCGGTTATGGGTTCGATTCTTTTTCGAGAGATTAAAATATTGAATATTTTCGGTTATAAAATATTCTCGTTCAGGTAACGGGGCAAAAAATTCAGTCACTCAACGCCCAAGGCCCCGGAATTTGAGTAAAATCTTAATGGGAATAAGGTATTGTGTTGTGCACTAGGTTCCCAGGTTCTATTTATTTTAATTTTAATTTTTCAAATATTCACTTGTTTACGTAATTTAGATGAGAGCAGAGGCATTGTTTGCTTTAAATATGCATCTATAATATTTTATGCAATTATAATTTAATAAAATTCTGTCAAGTGCGAATCGGACTCACAAAAAATCATGAACACTTAATGTTTTTATTGTATTGACTTAGAAGCTTGATTTTTTCTATTTTCCAAAGAACTGTTGAATATTTGATCCGAAAAAAATGATCTTGAAAGAGAGACATTAACAGACAAAAAACGGACAAAAAAATGGATATTGAGAAACGGAACCCTAATAAATATAGTATATTTTATTTTCAATTGTTTACTGTCCAATATTATTTTTTTTATTAAAATAGTGTTGGATCATCATAAATTTATTTGGTAGAAGCTAAAAGCTAAAATTATAAAAATATTGAAAAGTGGCTATCTTGGGGCAGCGGCACATCGTCTGACTAGGCAAAAACGAGGAAAGAAGAGGTGAATTGTCTCGAAAATTGGATCAAAAGAGGTCAACGAAGCGTCTTAACACCAAGATCTCGCAGTATCCACACTAGGCAGAGACCACTGCTATTACAGGCAATATGCGAGATACAGTGTGAAATTAAATAACAGTCTGTACATTCTAATCATTATATATATTCACTATATTTAAGTTATATTATTCCAGTATATATTAGTTATACATTCATTATTTATCTTTCTAATAGTGGAGTAAAAGCTGGAACTACACTAAATTTAAAATATGATAAAGACAGTACTTAAAAAAAATCGGCTCCCATTTCACACCTATATTTTGCATAGTATACATATAACATACATACCAATGTCAATAAAACATAAAATAAAAGTCACGACACTAAAACCTTCTCTAAAATTCCACTTTTAGTACTTTTAAAAAACAAAGTGTTCTCAAAGGACATTCAAATTTGATGCAGCTTACGTCCTTGTATTTGCGAATAAATACAAGCTTCTATTGAGTTCTGAGCGTTCCAACTGTTCAGTTGAGCGGCTTCTGCAAATAGACGCAATATGTGGATGTTATCTCAGCGTTATGGTAAAGTGCCTGTATGAGATGGTCGTGGATTGTGGATCGATACCCACTCAGGGGAACGATATTCTAAATATAGAATATTTTAGTATAAATAATAATATCATTTTAAAAACAATATCTATACCTATAAGGTCGAGGCAAAAGAATTTTTGTATTGTTTATACCATCTGTTCCTAACCAGTCCGTGGACTAGCAGTGGTCCGCAGCAGCTAAAATATGGTCCGCGAATGATTTAAAATTTTGGTATTTGAGCAAAGTCTGCCTACAGTTAAGTTGTTACCTTAGTAAAACATAAAATATTTTGACATTTAAACTTAATATACTTTGAAATTCATTGATTTTTAATATTTACTTCTTCTTCTGAGGCCAGTCGTGGCGCAGCAGCACGAGGTGTGACTGTAAAACCGACTGGTTGTGGGTTCGTTCCCCACTCGAGGAGATAAAAATATTTACTTAAATTTATATTTCCATTTCTTCGCTCTGGTGTCGAGGTTAAGCGCGGCGTTGAGTTCTGCCACTCAACAAGCAATGCCTCCAGAATTCGGCAGAAAGTGGGGAACGGAGTGCCTTAACACTGGGTTCCCTCTGCCTACCCTGCTGTGTGCGGGATACAGCGTGAAGCTGATTTTTTTTATTTAATATTTACTTAAAAATTCACACACCCCATCATAAAAAATGACACTTTTTTTTTAAACTTTTGATTTTGAAATAATTTTTAATAATAAATTTTAATAGAATTCGAAATAATATTTTTTTATTGTTTAATTATTAATTTATTTTTATTATACCCTGTGTGTAAGTGGTCCCTGATCAAGAAAAGATCAGATCAGAAAGAAAGGAACTAGGAAGGAGGAGGAAGGTTTTAACAAAGAATCGCAAATGGAAACACATTGCATTAGGTTTCTCTCAGTGAGATCATGTGGTACCCAAATGTCAAGTTTTTCCTTGTACCCAGACTTTCGTAAATGACGTAAAACTGTTATTATATATTCAACATTCAGTTCTTCAGTAATATCGTAGCTACTAATATGTCGATCTTGCTCCACTTTCTCAAAGATGGCACTGATTTTATCAGTAACAGGGCGCCCAGAGCGAATTTAATCTTTCATACTAAAATTTCCAGACTTGGAACGCTTGAACCACATTTGTGCTACTTTTTTTGATACCGCATTGGTTTGCCCGTGGTAACGCGGTTGTCAAGTTTTTTGTCAATCGTATTAGTCGGGGGACCTGTGGGTGAGCTATACGCTTCGAGCCTACAACACACTACGCATGCAATATAATAATGCCTTCAGAATGTTGTTGAATCTGCCGCGGTTCTGCAGCGCCTCAGGAATGTTCGCGGACGCGCGGCTCCCTGCTGCGGCGCATGAGGGACAGTCACAACAGCATTCTGAAGACAATCACGGCCCGCCTAGATTGTTATATTCAAAAACATTTTATAGAAACGATAACGGGCCAAATAAAATAAAATAATATACAAATTACTATAACTAGCATAATTCATAAGAAAAAGTTGTTGTTGACACACTAACACTATACGGATATGGATATTAATCTGAAATAGATTATTTTTATTTTTTTATTTATTTATTAGATCCGTAAACCGCACAAATTTTATTCGCGGTGTTCGTTGCATTTTTACCTTTTTTGTAATAAAACTTTAAAATGTACCGAATTTCTTTGTCACATACATTCATTTTGCTTGGTTGAAAAACAATTAAAAAATGACGGGAACTAGTTTTTTATTTTTTATTTATTACATCCTCAGAATGTCACATTTAATGATATCAAAACCAGCCAGTTACATTCAGTACAGCCAAAGAGGTTTAGTTACTAATAATACATTCAAATTACAAAAATAGTTTTGCCCCGTACGTACGTATATTCACATGTATTTTACACGGCTTCGCCCATTTAAAATACATGATTATTGATTTAATAAGCAGAATTGATTGACAACTATAATGACTTCTAATATGATTCTTATTACTTTAATCTGTAATATTCTAAGATGATTTTTTTACGACATTATCGTAACTTCTATAAGAATTTTTGATTGTTTCGAACTAAAAAATATGACCAATGTCGATATTTGATAGTCATAAAATATACATAAAGCGAATTATTTATTATATGTATATATTTTTGTTACATTACGTTCTTTTTACCTATGTTATGTTTTCTAAAGCTCTGTTAAATGTGCTGATGTCACCTAATAATTTAATGCACTGCTTCAGAATGGTAAGATTCCTGGCTAAAGAATGACATTCGAAACGTCTTGGTTATATGACTGTTGATAAAAATATATATTTTTGATGCACTATTATACAATATTTTATACAACAAATTAAACAAAATTGAACTGTTAGTAAAGATTACCTTCATAAATCATAACAGTTAAGTTTAAATCGCTTTTATAATTATTATTTGCTTATTAACTGCTTTTATAGTTATTTTCACCTAAGTGTACCTTCTTGTATACGAGTTCGCTAACACATTTTTTTTTTTAATGGAAAAGACAAGACAAACGAGCGTGCGGGTCACCTGATGGTAAGTGATCACCGCCGCCCACAACCCCGTGCAACACCAGAGGAGCTGCAGGTGCGTTGCCGGACTTTCAGGGGTTGGGCGCCAGAGCCCGGCATTACCTGATACGAAACGCAGTGGCATAAAGCCACTACTTCACGCCGGTTTTAAATGCCGGGGGTGGTAATGATCCGGTCGAGTCTGCCCATGCGTGTTGCCTTTGCTGACGACGTGACTCTACCACACGTACTTTAGTCGCCTCTTACGACACCACCAGTACCAGGATGATCCTATTCTAGGCCGGAATCACACGGCAGAAAATGTACTAATATAATAAAGCGAAAGAGTTTGTTTATTTGTTTGTTTAAACGCTAAGATATCTGGATTTACTTCTGGTGTAACACTTAAATTTAAATAACGAAATAACAATATTACGCCGTCGAATTGCTTTAACCGAGTGCGCCTCAAAAATAGTTAATTATATTTCAATACGTTGTATAACAAAATGTTTTTGCGTCAGAGAATCCCAGGGCACGCTGCTCTGTATACCAGTAGCGGCTTAGCTTCATTACCCAGTGTGGGCAGTGTTCAAGATTGTGGTGGTTATAGTGGCATTAAGCTTATAAGTCATACCATAAAGCTCTTCCAGCGCATGCTCGACCTCCGACGCCAGTGTCTCTAAGTCTCAATATGGATTTCAGCCACAATCGGGCACACCATTTTTGCTCTCAGAACTTTGATGGAGGCATACAGAGAATAAAGGAGAGCTCTGCATGTGGCGTCTGCGTTTTTTTCAGATCTGTAGAAGGCCTTTGACTGTGTGCCTCCTCAGTGCATCTGGTGGGCATTGCGGATCCAAAGGGATCCCTGAGGCCTATATTAAGATTATCAGAGATATGTACTACGATTCCGCTTCTATGGTTAGGACTGCTGGTGGCGACACTAAACCCTTACAAATTACAGTAGGGGTTCTTCAGGGCTCGGCACTTTGGAAAAGTTCAGGTACCTTGGATCCGTCATGCGCGAGGCATCGATCCCGATGTCCATGGCCGAATAAACGCTGCCGGGGCCAAATGGCGGGAGGTCGTTGGTGTGGTCTGCGACCGCAAAATACCACCCAAGCTCAAGGGGCTCATATACAAGAGCATCATCCGACCGGTTCTTTTATACGGCAGTGAATGTTGGCCAACACTATCTCGGCACACTCAGGAGGTTCATGTCACGGAAATGAAGATGCTGAGATGCGTGTGCGGCGTAACGCGGTCTGACCGCATACGTAACTAGGGGTCCGTGACGTAGCAGTTAAGCTCAAAGACCGTCGCCTAAGATGGTATGGCCACGTTGCGCGTTGACCTAGAAACTATGTTGGATGGAAGTGCCTTGAGAGACATACTCTCCCTGGAGGTAGACCTCTCGGACGCCAAAGGTAGCGCTGGTTGGACGTCGTGATGCAGGATATGAGAGCCAATGGTCTAACCATCCAGGATGTTACAGGTCGAGCAAAGTGGAGTAGATTAAGCAGGAAGGCAAACCCTGACAACATACGCCGGATATTATAAGTGATATGCGGGCGAAGCCGCGAATGGGCCTCTAGCTATTAATATAATGGGGTCAATTGTTTTAATATAACTGTTGTATTGATATAATAAGGTATGCTGTGGGTTCTATTCCTACTCAAGATAATGAAACATTAAATATTTTCATTTTTATTTCATCCCGTCAGGTTCTATCTGCCGACCCTGCTGTGTACAAAATACAGCGTGACGCTAAAAAATATATATTATTTTTAATAACTGAAATAAACAGAAAATTCAAATAAAAAAACCTTTTTACTGTATGTACTTTATTGTATAATGTCTAAAAAGATACACTTTATTTTTTTTTTTATCCCCAGATTAACCCCGAAGCAAAAAGGAGAGGTGTTATTATTACAAACAGACATGTCAAACTGACCTGTCTGTCTGTCTGTTCAATTTGAGTGCAGTTTTTTTGAAAACCCACTAATTGATTTTTTCATAAAACATAGCTAAGAACCACAGCAATATACTTATCGCGGTGGTTCTTAGCTATGTTTTATGAAAAAATCAATTAGAACTTTAAGAAATACAAGCACTTTTCCAAGATAGTAGATAGAGGTTGTGATTTTTTGAATCGGGGGATTTTTTTTTTAATTTTGTTTTCTTGTTTTCTTAACGTTATTTTAAATTTCAAGTCAATTATAGCATTTAACATATTTATAATTTAAAAAAAATTACACCAGTCCTTCACCTATAGATTTAATTCCGAGTTCGTAGATCTGAAACAAAATAATAGGCATATTAAAAATATAAAATTAATAAATAATATCATTAGCAGGTAAATAAGTTACATAGTTTGAAACTTAGTCAAAAACGTTAAGATTTTTTATAAGGAAATGAAAATAAATTATTCTCTGACTGGGAATCAAACTCACGACTGTGGCGTGCACAGTCAGACGGTAAAAATAATTTTCTCACCATATCGTAGTCCACTCTCGAACGTAGGCCTCCGTAGAGCGTAATTATTATTTATTTATTTATTTCAGAAACAGGCTGCTTCTTTATAAAGTATTAATAAGCATTTATTCAGCCTGACGCCGTCGTGGCGCAGGCGCACAAGGATGTCACTGTAACGCGACGGTTGTAAGTTCGATCCCCACTCGGGTGAATGAATTATTATTTGTTAATATTTTCATTAGTTTTTTGCTCTGGCACCAAGGCAAAAGCCCGGTGTTGAGCTCCGTCACACAACAACGAATGCCTTGAAAAATTTGGCGGAAACTAGGGAATGGAGTCTTAACATTAGGTTCCCTCTGCCGACCCTGGTATATGCGGAATAGGTGCCGCATGTATTTTTTTTTAATCTTAGGCCAATAAAACATACATTAATTGAAGGTGGTGTAGAAAGCACGTAGATTAGGGCATCGACGACATCCTTTACTTCCAATTGGGGTTCATTTGCCAGTTCAGGGGGAAGCATAGCAGTACCGACGGCGCCGGGGGAGAGATTCTGTAATATATTAAAATATAAATGAATCTTATAAAAATGTGTTCAGTTTTCGGTTCAATAAAACAGTTATTTAGAAGCAATTTTGTGGAATATATTACTTTATATTGATGTATTTTATTTGTCAACCGACTTCAATAACACAAACACTAATAATGTTACGGAAAATTTGTAAAACACAATAGTGAAAACTGCATTTAAATCGGTTAAGCCGTTTCTGACATTAGCGTGCACAAGTACACAGACAAACAGAAAACAGACAAAATTTACAAACACATTGTTCCGTACACTGATAAATGCCCTAAACAATAGATTTTCCCATATATCTTCTAGGTACAGGCAGAGATCAGTTACAACTTTATCTCTCTCGTCTCTACATATCTCTTTCGCCTCGTGCACTGTCATCAACCTATTTATATATGCTTTCAAGGGGGTCCTCGTGTTTTTTACGTGAACTTCCTCCAGTATCTTTGATACTATGTTTTCGAAAGTCAACCGAGGTCTCCTCTTAACTCTTTTACAGCTCACTTTTCCGTCATGAATCTTTTTACCATTCTTTCATTACTCACTCGTTCGACGTGCCCAAACCAGCTGAGCACGTTCTTCTTCACTCTCACCATGACATCCTCGCTAGTATCTTACATTCTGTGTATCTCTTCATTGTGAATTCGATCAGCTAAGCTGACTCCGCATATCCTACAAAGAGATCGCATCTCCACGACATTAATCTTTCTTTCATACTTCTTCTGTAATACCCACGTTTCGCTGCCGTATAACAACGCCATATAACATACTGTGCTGACGTTTCACCATCTCATTAATGCAGCTAAGGCTGCGTTAACCCTGTTACCGACAGCAATACGCCTTTCCACATCCATCTCGTAACTTCTATCTCTACTGAACGTACTTCTTAAGTATACCATTTCATTCACTTCTTCTAATCTAGCATTTATACTGGCATGCATTCCGCCATTTCTTCGTCTCTTTCCAAAACTAGAATCTTTGTCTTATTCGTATTCAGGCTTAGATAATGGTCTATAATGGTCTTTTGCGAATTCTGAAAGAAGGGTATGCTCAGAATTCGCATTCTGATGATGCAATGAGCACTCTAACATCATCATCATCATCTGCATACAGCAGGCAATTTACACTCAAGTCACCAACTTTCATTCCCATGTTTCGCTCCTTGGAGAAAGCTATAATTACAAATTGAACAACTGAGCCTATATGGCGCATCCTTGTTTAACACCCGATTAGATGTCAAATCAGGGCGACATGCCAGCTCCTACTCGCACGCAGGTTGAGTGATCTCTGTAAAAAGACTTTACAGCCTGCAGCAAGAGTCCGCTCACAGGTCCGTACCGGGGTAGTACCTTCCATTTTCAGAACAATAAATAATAATTACAGATTAATAAATAATTATATTATTTTCATTGTTACCGTGACTTTGATTTTGCTTTTGTATTTAGCCAGCTCTCTGATCAGGGCAATACTGAAACCATTTAGTGCATGTTTCGTCGGTGGGTACACATTCGTAGTTTGGAAGATTGGGATGTAGTGACCAGTCACACTAAAACAAAAGGAATATTATGTAGGAAAGTGGACGTTATGGCGCAGTGTGTAAGTGCGACGGTTGTGAGATCGATTCCCCGTTGTAAAATTAACTATATAATAAATTAATTTTCTCATTCTGGTAACATATGTATGTCTAAATTTTGGTGATTACCTTAAGTTACCTCGTCCTCTCCTGCTATTACCTTCATATAGTTTATAGTTTTAAAAAAGGATGAGTGACAGAATGTGTCACTAAATCAAATTAAAAATATTTAATATTTTTAATCATAAAGATCATATATAAAGTGGGGAGCGGAGTGTTTTAACACTAGGCTCCCTCTGCCTACCCTACATGTGGAATACAGCGTGAAGCTGTACAGTAGTAGTTCTTCACTTTAGAACCAAATTAAAAATATTGCATGTCAAGTGATCGAATGGCTCATCGCCTACGCTGGGAAATGAAAATAAATAAGCCCCCGAGTAGGAATCACGATTCCACACTGTGTCATAAAAAAAATCAGCTTCACGCTTTATCACGCATACAGCAGGGTAGGCAGAGGGAACCTAGTGTTAAGACACTCCATTTACCACATTTCGTCGAATTCTGGGGAAATTGCGTGTTGAGTGGCGGAACTCACCGCCGCGCTTTGGCCTCGACGCCCGAGCGAAGAAATGAAAATATAAATGTAAATAAATATTTCATTTCCTCGAGTGGGGATCGAACTCACAACCAGTCGATTTACAGGCACACTTTGTACCGCTGCGCCACGACTAGCCACTGTGTCATGTTGGCCACAATTATCAATTATTGTATTATATTTACCTATTTATGTTAACAATGTGACCTTCAACATTCCGTTTCCTCATACTAGATACTGCATAGCGAGTACACAGTATAAGTCCCTTTACGTTTACATCCACTGTCATTGCAATATCATCGTCATTTACTGTTCGATCTCCATAATCTAAAATTACAAAAAAAAATAAATGATATTATTATGTATTTTTTTATTTTTTTACATCGGTGGATTCTTGGGGGAATGAATTATTATTTAATAGCGGCCCGCCCGCGGCTTCGCCCGCTTAAGCTACATGATTATTGATCTAATGAACAGAAATGACTTCTAATATGAATTTTATTACTTTGTCTGTCTGTAATATTCTAATATGATTTTTTTACTATATTATCATAACTTCTATAAGGACTTTTTGATTGTTTTGAATTAAAAAATACGACCAATGCTGATATTTGATATTTATAAAAATATACATAAAGCTAATTATTTCTTATACGTATATATTTTTGTTACATGGACGGAGTTTTTTAACAATAGTTCCGTTCCCCAACACCAGACAGAAGAAATAAAAATATAAATTTAAATAAATATTTCATTTCGTCGAGTGGGATATTTTCCCGTAACTGTTTACTGTAAGTCAACGCTACTTATTACATGGAAAAAAGTATATCTTACTAAATCCAGAAGTTTTCATCTGACATTCGCTCAGTAACATCAGTCATATTATATATTTTGTAAAAAAATATTTTTTACCAGTAATATATCCCGGAGACACATAGGCAGCGTTGTTTACCAGAATGTTAGGACCTTTTAATTCCGAGTCAATCCATTGGAAAACGTCTTTTACTTCCGATTCTTTTGAAAGATCTACCTTTTTTGAATAAATTTCTCCTTTGCCAGTCACTTTTTGTGCTAATTCCTATAAAAGTATCAAAATGTTGTTAGAAATTTGTGAGTTTATAGTATAAAATGTGACATTTAAAATGAAATGGCTTCACGCTGTAACCCGCACAGAGTAGTGTCGTTAAGATGTTTCATTCCATTCTTTCCGCCCATTTAGCGAGATATAGCGTGTTGAGTGGCAGAAGTTAATATGCAATCGAACCCACACCCCTCGCACTTACAGTCGCATTTTGCCACAAAGGCTCACGTTTTTTTTTTTACTTTTTAGAAAATCTAGGGGGTCCAAGATGGAAGGCTTGCTCACAGCGACCCTGCCAGCCCTCATGATGGCTACAACGCCATTCGCGACGTGCACCTCGAGAAAGCGCACTGGATGGATGGAAGGAGGGATGGAAGAAAAGATGAATGAATTATTAGATGTGATGTTTAGTAGAGATTTGGATGTCGTTTGTGTGGCTGAGACCAAGCGAAAGGGTAATGACA
The DNA here is from genome assembly GCA_013421005.1 of Heliconius erato x Heliconius himera. Lineage (NCBI taxonomy): Eukaryota > Metazoa > Arthropoda > Insecta > Lepidoptera > Nymphalidae > Heliconius > Heliconius erato x Heliconius himera. The sequence goes on along the minus strand of JAATLQ010033685.1, from coordinate 6,078 downwards.
CGACTGATTTACCGGGCAGTCAGGTCGTTTTCTGGGCCGGCGTACCACAGAGCGAGCGGGGTTGTCAAGGTGCAGGTGTGTAATTGTCCTCTCGATTGGTTAGTGCAGCGGTTGATTACAAGGTGATCAATCCGAGACTGCTTTGAGTTCGCTTCAAGCTGGGGTTAACAAGAGTATTCTTGTTAGTAGCGTATGCGTCAGTATCCTCAGCTCCATTAGGCAAACTCGGGAAGTTTTGGGGGAGTGTCAGGGATATTCTAGGTAGCGTTAGAGGGAATGAAAAAATAATAATATGTAGTGAATTGAACGGATGAAACGGAACTACGCAAAGTGGTTACGAGGAAGTGCTAGGTCAGTATGTTTACAAGAGAATAAATGAGGCTGGAAAGCTTATATTGCAAGGAAAGGAATTTGTTTGTGGCAAACACTATGATTGACAAATTTACATGTATACATGGGAGCGAACGGAAGGAAAAAATGTGATTGATTTATTACTAGTGGATGAGCGTATTCGAAGCCAAGTCATGAACACACGAGTATTTAAGGGTTCTGATCTGGGAAGACCACTATCTAGTCGTTGCTAGAGTAAGGAATCTGTTCGCAGGTTGGCGCAGCTACACGAGGTGTTCAGATTTGGAGTCGAATTACCGCATAAGAAGCTGGAAGCTTCAAGACCCACCGACTAGAAAGGAATATCAAGAAAGAGTTTCCAAAAAGCTAGACAGCAGTGAATCTGGAAATGGAAATGTTGAAGTTTGCTGGCAGAACCTTAGTAAATGTATAAGGGAGGCAGCGATAGGAGTATGTGGTGAAGGAAAAAGAGACTTTAGCAAAAACCGTGACAAACGGTGGGATGATGCAGTGCAAGATGCTGTAGAAAGAAATAAGAAGGTATGGCAGGATTACAAAGCCTCAGGTAAGGCTAAAAGTATGAGAGAGATAAAAAAGCTAAGCTGCATAGGCACCAGACGAAACTACTGATAAAGATGAAACGTGAAAAGGCAAAGAATAAAAGAGATGAAAGGTTAACGAACAACTTCAGGGAAAACACGAATCTTAGCTTATGGCGAGGAGTTTTTTCACAAGAACAACCACACGTTTTGCGGCGATGGGCGGAATTTTACAAGGAGATGTATGAATGTGATGACGCCTCAGTTTCAAGTAGCAGCGAAACGCTAAGGCTTGATATAGTTGATGGCGAAATCAATGTGAAAGAAGTTGTTGTTTGTGCCGTATGATCCCAGCCTAGAATAGAATCATCCTGGTACTGGTGGTATCGTAAGAGGCGACTAAAGTACGTGTGGTAGAGTCACCTCGCCAGTAATGGCAACACGCATGGGCAGACTCGGCTGGATCATTACCACCCCGGCGTTTAGTAGTGGCTTTATGCCACTGCGTTTCACATCAGGTAATTATAGGTTCAGGCACCCAACCCACCTTAAAGGCCGGCAACGCACCTGTAGCTCCTCTGGAGTTACACGGGGTCGTGGGCGGTGGTAATCACTTACCAGCAGGAGACTCTAACGCTCTGTTATACCCGGACCCTGCAAGTATATTTGCGGATCCCTAGACTGACGCTGCCGCGTCAGCAATATTGCCGTATGCTTTAATATTATAATTACTTATTACTTTCAGTCTCCATCCTATTGTCTTAGAGAAAGGTTGCCTAAGATTTATAATTTCTATTTCAAGTGTTTATATACTATTTCTATAAAATACTATTTCTCTACTATTTCATTTTAATAAATAAAGTGTAATTAAAATAAATCTTTTTTTTAAAAACACGAAACAAATTCGCGTTATAACAGCTCGTTTGCCTACCGCCAATTGCCGCTGTCAATGTTCAATAAAATGTTCAATAAAAAAAAAGTTGAAAGTACAATACGAAGTTTGAAATAAGGTAAGTCAGCGGGAGCGTGTATGTGGCGTTATTGCTGAGATTATCAAATACGGTGGGGCGCGTGTTGGACTTGTTCTGGTTTTGTGCAATTTATGCTGGAAATCAGAGGAGGTCCCAGACGATTGGCGGTCAATATTAAAAAACTCGATCCATACTAACTTAGCCTTTGTTAAATTAAAATTTACAACAAATCGTTCCTTGCGGTCGCGACGTGCGAGTTTATTGATTTTACCTAGAATCAGAAGACAGATTGGAAAGAAAATGCTTACCTATGAGGGGGCACGATTATACAATAATTTGCCGTCTACTTTAAGGAATGTAAGCTCTTTTGATGTATTTAAAACGCAACTATCCGAATATATAATTAAAAACTACCCACTCTAAAAAAAAAAAACAAATGCATCAAACTAGTAAGCAAAAAAAAATGTGTTACTGTATTTGACTAATGTACGATCGACAACTATTTTTAAATTTGTTAACCAATGTTTTCCATGTACGTGGCCTATGTCTTTAATGGAAATAAAATATCTTTAACCTCATCGTGCCTTTGTATGAAGGCAAAGGTTCACAGATAGACTACGCTAGCCATAGAGCTATCAGTTTCATCAACTTAGGTAGTAAAGTTTAAAATAACATTTTCTTATTATAGGTATTAATTGTACGTAAACAGTAATGTAATTAATATATATGATAAGGAAATTAGATAGTGTTAAGAAATAATAATAAAAAATAATAAAAAAAAAGAAAGTTTATGCTAAAATTTTGGGCGTTAACCAAAAAGTTTTCTGTGCTTTTGTTGTCTTGGAAAAGGCGTTTGGCAGAGAAGTAAGAGCGAAATTATGAGAGATACTACCCCGTTACAATGTGAGCGGACCCTTGTTGCAAAGTCTCTTTACCACTCTGGAAAAAGGGTGGGAAAATAAAGGTGGTATACTTGGGAAGTATTTTCAGTAGAGATGGAAGATACGAGATGGGTGTAGAAAGGCGGAACGGAGTCTTAGCTACATTGGTGAGATGGCTAAACATCAGCACAACTGTATTATAGAAGAAGAATAAAAGAAAAATGAATGCCGTGGTTATGTGGAGTCAGATTAGCTGATCGAATCTGCAATGTAGAGGTACACAGAATGGCAGGTACTAGCGAGGATGTCACGGTGAGAATGAAGAAGAACGTCCTCAGCTGGTTTGGGCACGTCGAACGAATGAGGGATGAAAGAATGGCAAAAAAGATTTATGATGGAAAAGTGGTAAGAGAGGTAGGGGGAGACCTCGGTTGACCTTCGAAATCACAGTATCAAAGATACTGGAGGAAGGTCACGTAAAAAGCATGAGGACCCCCCGGAAGGCATGCATGAAGAGGTCGATGACAGTTGACGAGGCGAAGGAGGTATGTAGAGACCGCAGCGTTTGGCGCTCCGTTCTCTCTTACTACCCCCCTAGGGATAAAGCATATAAGTAGTTTAGTTTAGTTTTTAGAAATTAATTTAATTACAAGCCTAAATTGAGGCCTCGTGGTGCAGGGACACAAGAGTGTTACTGTAACGCGACGGTTGTAGGTTTGATCCCCACTCGAGGTTATGAATTATTATATTTTCATTATTAATATTTTCATTTCTTCGCTCTGGCATCAAGGCAAAAGTCCGGCGATGAATTCCGCCACTCAACACACAATGCTTGAAAAATACGGCGGAAAGTAAAGAACGGAGTGTCTTAACACTATGTATCCCCCCCTCCCCCCCTGCCTACTCTGCTGTGTGCGGGATACAAAAAAAATATGAAAAAAAATACAAGCCACTTTCTTTTACAACCATTAACTTCTTGAATTTCTCTATCTAGTAAAAAGACAAAGCTAAACAATCGTCGCGTTTACACACACAGCACGAAAGCTATAGTATTTTTCACTTACATCAATCAAATGCTTTCTTCTGGCCACCCCGACCACTTTGAGCCCCGTGTTGGCAAGACGAAGAGCAATTTCGGCCCCAATGCCAGAACTAGCTCCAGTGACCACAGCCACTTTGCCTATCCAACGATTCATGTTTTGAATATATTTCTCATATTTTATTTTATATATTTCTTATAACTCGTGACTACCAACATATACAAGAGCTAGAGGACGAATGAATTTCATCTCATTATCCTTTCCTTTTTAAGTTGCCGGAGAACTTGTATTATAATTATGTTGTATTGAATCATCTAATAGAAATGTCTTTGTTTGATTATAATTAACTAGCGAGCTAAATGCGGCTTCGCCCGTTTAATTTTATTATTATGTTATGGCCAACTATGTGTATAGGGTTCCGTACCTCTAAAGGTAACAAAACACACTTATAGTATCACTTTGTTGTGTGTCCGTCTGTTGGTCTGTCAAGATCATTTTTCTTGAGATCACGTGCTGGTATCAAGCTAAAATTAATATTCACCGCCTAATCAAAATCTATAGGGTACTTCCCGTATATCTATAATTATGAAAATTGACACAAACTGAGAACGAGAACGAGAAGAGAAGGGAGTGAGAACTTAAAATACAAATAAACGAATAAAAAAATATTTATAAAAACAAAAACTCCGACTGCATAAAACTAAAAAGAAAATAAACAAGCCCAATATATATATTAGGATTAACAGTCGGGACCTCTTTAAATTATTCGGGGGTAAAGATTTTATTGCTTGAAGAATTACTTTTAGGTCCCGACTGTTAATCCTAATAAGCTATTGGACTTGTTTATTTTCTTTTTAGTTTTATGCAGTCGGGGTTTTTGTTTTTATAAATATTTTTTTTATTTTTCACTTTTTGGTTAGGATTCATTATGGTTATGATAATCATGATGTACCTTTTTGTAATACTCGTATTAAACTCTTGAATTTGATAACCATATTGTGGTATTCGAAACGATTTTTTTTCACTAAGTCCAATGGCGTCCCAAAGCCGCTATGATTGTTTTTCTTTTAACGTCACCTATCTAAGAACACTTAGGCTGCTAATACGAATCTAATGATGCCTCAATTATGTAAATCCGTTCAGCGGTTCTGGAGATATGAGGTAATAAAGAATATTACATACATAACATACAAGATACGCGCGAAAAATATAACCCTTCCTTAGCAGTCGGGAAAAAAATTCGAAAAATATAAATTTGCAGATGTTTCGTAGAAAAACATAAAAGTAATTTATTACATACAAAATGAGTGCATATGCCCGCAACCTTAAGTTTGTCAACTTTTCTACAGTGTACTTCCCGTCGACCTACTGTCCTGAAATTGGTCACAAGCTTCGGTGGGCAAGTCGGATCCGCACTTAACTGGTTTTTTTTTTCATAAATTGTTTGTGTTATTTGGTAGTTTATGCTAAACTACTATAAAGTTTCATCTAAGCGCGTTCAATGGCTTCCTGCAAACAGTAGAGTAGGCGGGGGGACCTAGTGTCAAGACACTCCGTTCCCCACTTTTTGCCGAATCCTAGAGGCATTGCGTGTTCAGTGATGGAACTTAACGCCGCTGTTTGTCTCGTCCCACTCAAACGGCGTTGAGTTCTGCCACTTAACACGCAATGCCTCCAGAATTCGGCAGAAAGTGAGGAACGGAGTGTCTTACACTAGGTTCCCTCTGCCTACCCTGCTGTGTTCGGGATACAGCGTGAAGCTGATTTATTTATGATTTACTCTTATAATTTTTCAATAAATAGATTATATTAGGAACATTACATGTAACATGTAAGAATAGCAATCAAAGTTGATGACAGCCGGTACTTATACTCAACGTCTATTAAATATAATATATTTTTACTCTTATTTAAAGGTCAGGTGTTAAATAAAAACTTTTTACACAAATCTAGACTCTGCAATTAAACATCACGCATATAAAAACTACATAGTGATGGGGGACTTCAACGCACGACCAGGCCCAAGACTAACCGGACAAGAGATTATACGAGGTCCTCATCATCTTGGAGAAAGAACTAGAAATGGAGAAAAACTAATAGAAATGGCATTTTGTAATAACCTAACCATACTTAACAGTTTATATAAAAAAAGGAAGGAGAGAAGATGGACTTGGGTTTCTCCAGACGGCCGTTATAAAAATGAAATAGACTATATACTTACAAATAGACCTCAGAATTTTGACGACTGCGGAGTTATATGTCATTTGAACTTCAACACCAATCATAGGATGGTCAG
>JAATLQ010033684.1:0-18889 GCA_013421005.1 Heliconius erato x Heliconius himera | reverse complement strand
TTAATTTTATTTAGTTTATTGTATGTATTGTTGCATTTATATGTTAATTTATATACTATTAATTTATGATATACTCAGTGCACCTCTTCCCATTTAATTCAGTATCTCCTCTACCACAAGGTTGCCTGGAAGAGATTGCTCATTTAGCAATAAGGCCGCCTATTGTACTATCATATCAATAATTATGAACATCATTTTTAATGTAATAATCGGTGTACAATAAAGAGTATTTTACTTTTTACTTTTCCTTCTGCCTACCTTGCCGTGTGCGGGATACAGCGTGAAGCTGATTTATTTTTTTTTCTTCATAAAAATAACACTCACATATAGTCCAGAGACCAGTCGTTTTGCAGGGGCACAAAGTGTGACTGTAAAATCGACTGGTTGTGGGTTCGATCCCCACTCGAGGAGATGAAATATTTACTTAAATTTATATTTCCATTTCTTCGCTCTGGTGTCGAGGCAAAACGCGGCGTAGAGTACTGCCACTCAACACGCAATGTCTCCAGAATTCGGCAGAAAGTGGGGAACAGTGTGTCTTAACACTAGGTTCCCTCTGCCTACCCTGCTGCGTGCGGGATACAGCGTGAAGCTGATAATATATAGTTTTATTAAATTTACACCTCCAATTTAAACACAAAATATAGTTATCATATAATAATACTATACGAATAGTATATATTAAATTTTTCGTCTATGCCCTTGGTAACAAATTGTAGGCTAGAACAACTTTGATTTTAGTTTAATTTCTTATAAGTCGACTTTTCTATAGGAGGAAAATACGTGAAGCCAAACAAAAAATCAAATAAATAAACCTGAGATACCGACTGTTAAGTCTCTAATATATGTTAAAGATACGACAACACTCTTACGTAACACTGACGAAGCTCTACGTAATTTGGCACATGAGAGTACTATGACTCATAGTAACGACGACGTAAGAAAATACCTAATAGATTAACTTTTAACATTATGCGAGGCAGATAATAAAATACAGTGACACATCACTCCTTTCTTCACATTTCGACAATTTCAAGGGCATTTTATGTCAGACGGCGGAAATAAGCGAAGTGTTTGTATAGTGAAAAGAGACGAGACAATCAAATAAGTCTAGTGGGCATCGAGCAATCAATGTCCAAATGATTGCCAGAACTATACCGGTTTATGCACCAATTAATATTAACAATTAAAATCCATTGTCAAAAGTATAACATTTTTGTTTTAGGATTTTGTTATATAATTATGATAAAAAAAACTAAAACGCCTACATACTTACTAAGAATAGAATGTTAGCTTCCAATAGTCTGTAAACTCCACCTACATGTGTCCCTGCCTCATAAAGTGGGTGTTGTAGTAAACAACGTTTATTAGTTAACTTCATCATATATCCTGGGTAATCGAATGAAATAATCGAGGAAAATGAAATTATACTATATAAATTTAATAATAAGAATAGTGTATATTATATTTTAAGAGTCAGACTCAGCCAATCTTTTAATTTAGAAACGACACATCATGAGCTTTTCAAATAGATAAAAATCTACTTCTAAATGTTTTATGTATAAAAATTATGTCTAACTATAGGTAGTTTATGCATATAGCAGGATAGGCAGAGAGAACCTAGTGTTAGGACACTTCGGTTTCCCTGTATATATGAGATTCAGGTACCAGAGAGCATAATGATAATTCTAAGCAAAAATAACTATCATATCCGGCTTGTTCCAGAATTGTCAATAACATAAAATATATATTTTTTTAAAAGAGCATCCGTTGAGTTTCAAGTGGAATCGTCTCAGCAGAACAGCTCTTACAGAAATGGTAGGCTAGCACTGGACTAATAACAGTGACCTTTCGATGTTAAATTTATTCCACTTGACTCAAGTGCTTTGCGAAGGCCTAATTGAATAAAGTATACTTGAATTTGGATTCCTTTGGAGCATGTCTTACAGTGTATGATAGGTATTGGTTCTAATTCTACACAAAAACAATATATACTATGCATAAATTGTTGAAGTGGGTCCAATTAGTTAAAAACAAGTTTTATATATGTGTCACTTAGGAGTCTCATTTACGAAGGTATCTCATTTACGTTATTCTTTAAGGCATTACGTTTCAGTTAAGGGAATATACCAAAGTTAATTAAATTCAATTCTGTAGTTTTTTGAGATGCGGCGGATATGTATAAATCATACACGTTTCCTAAGTTTGAATACAGCTCACTTAAATCAAAAAAGATTATGTTGATTTGTCATTTAGTTTCGTAGTTATTCAAAAACATACATTCACTTATAGAATTTATAATCTACTATTTTTTAAACGTAAATAGACCATTATACATAAATATTATCCAACTCCAACACTATCATATATGCACATGCATTTCAAACTAACGACTCTTCATTCCAAGTCATTCCTACACCAGCTATTCATCGACATCTTCATTTGTTTCTAAATACGTAGCGATGTTTACATTTGGTAATGCACAGAGCATTCCGGTTCCTGAGAAAAAGATAATCAATCTGTCTTCAATACAATCTTTATTTTATCTCTACGCATCTCTCACGTAATGTGAAGAAATCAGAATGAAGTTTTAAAAAACTTCTCCGTTCTCAAATTTTCATTTCCATTTGAGTGGGAGGGAATTAAATGCCATGTTACAGGTAAGGCGGAGGAAATGTATTTCTTTCGAGCGGGGATCGAATCCACAACTAACGTGTTGTTGGACTCTGGTCTCATTGATCTAAAATCGTGATTCACGATAGCGTAAAAGAATATATATTTTTTAATAAGATGATTAAGAGGATGATTTTTTTTTATTAGCTACACCACCGGTTACCACCGGTTCGGAAGGCAGTAGTAGAAGGATAGTAATCGAACCCACAACCATCATGATTATATACAGATACAGTTCCTTTGCGCCATAAAGATCAAATCTAACATTTAAAAAAAATCGAGTATATTAGCAAAGAACCAAATACTAAGATATCAATCACTTGGCAAGTAGTTTAAAAGTCAACGACCTATTTTATTTCCTAGACTTGCGTGACACATTTATATTAGTAAAGTGACAAAATCATTAAATTTTATTAGTTAATCGACCAAAATTATGGCAGTGACACAATTATTAAATTAGTAGAGACTTTTGATAACCGTAACATTTATTTAACTTGAACGCAGGGGTGTGACTGTAAACGCGACTGGTTGTGGGTTCGATCCTTGCTCGAGGAAATGAAATATTTATTTAAATTTATATTTTCATTTCTTCGCTCTGGTGTCGAGGCAAAATGCGATGTTGAGTTCCGCTACCCAACAAGCAATGCCTACAAAACTCGATCGAGAGTGTCTTGACACTAGATTCCCTCTTCCTACCCTGCCGAGTGCGTGAAGCAGATTTTCAAAATGGTCATTCATATTAAAATACGCGTGAAACTTGATACAAGAAGTGTAGTAAGGGTAACGCGATGACAACCTACAGCAATTAAGATTATTAACTCTTGTAGATATTGAAGTAAATAATATACAGTATAAGAAAATAAATCTTTTTAAAAAATCACGAACGTAGATTTTGTTTTATTTAATCAATCATATTAACTTTTGACGTATTTTCATAATATGTGGCCGTTGTGTCATAGCCATAGCGTCTGAACGTAAACGCGCAGTTGTGGGTGCTACATACATCCACTCATTGGTATTAATGTTTTCATTTCCTTGCTGTGGTAAGAAGAAAAAGCACGGAGTTGAATTCTGCCATTGAACACGGAATATCTCGAAAATAGGGCGGAAAGTTAGGAGCGGAATGTAATTTCTACTTTTCGCCCATATAAAGACATTGTGTATCGAGTGGCGGTACCTAACGTCGCACTTTGTCCAAAGGCAAACAATGTAATATATATTTCATATATTTATAATCTGTCAACGTGCCAGCGTTTAAACAAGTAGTAATACCTAAAAAGGAATCAGAACGTATAGAATCTGGTTTATAATTGCTGTCCTTGAACGCGAACAAGAATTATCGGAATAAGTATTAAGTATTTAAGTAATACATGAAGCCATCGCGGAGTAGTTGTCAAATGTCTGTTGACAAATGCACATGTTGGTCGTAAGTTTGATTACAAGTTGAAGGCAATTTCAGTATATATCTAGTCCGGTCTGGCTGTGGCCAATTTATCGTTGTTTTTCATCATCCAAAACAATTAACACAGTGTATATTTGGAATAGGTGGTAAAGATCAGGGTTACGAAGAGGTTTGTTCTACTTTGTTACTATATTTCCTTTGTTACGTATGCAGTAAGGACAAGTGAAACGATAACTGATGGATAAAGCACTGCTTTATTGAAACTTTACAATCTTTATATTGGTGAACGCGGTCACTCACACATCAATGAATATAATAACACATGCAACAACTTCCACGTGTATGTTAATCGTATTTCATATAACTACTTAATTCTACTAACAATTACTTTTCAATGTAGCCCATTCGTCTTTGTTAAGTAATGTCCACACCATCGTGGCAAAGTTGGAAAATCTATCAAATATATAGTCAACGTCATTTTATCGACGACGTCTCATCTCAGAGGTAACGGAGTGCCAAACGCTACGGTCGCTCTATACCTCTTTCAATTCCTCGACTGTTAATGTTGTTATGTCTTCTAACACGACCTCTGGATCAGTCCTCGTGTTTTACGTGACGTGACTCCAATATCGTAGATACTGTCTTCTGGAAGATCGACCGATTCGATTTAAATTCGAAAAAACTCTAGCAAAAAATGTGATATTGGGTTCTATTATTCACAATATAAATCAAATAATTTATTAGTACCTTGTATCCTCCATAATACACAAGAGCTCCGAGAATATAAGATAATCATAAAGACAGTTGTGTAAACAGAAAATCTGAAAACAACCTCAAAAGCCTGTTCTATCTATGAATTTCCTTACACGAGTCTCACGTCGGTATAGATCGATATTGAATCACACTTCACGTCTACAAGACATATTGGGGCATAAACAAGGAACAGCATACAAATAAAATAGAGTTTTCCTGAAAAATGTATGTATTTTGCGATGATTCAATAAGAAAGTTACGAGTGGAAGAGTTATTTTATTTTCTCTGCTCATGTGATTTTCGACTTCATGGTATATTTTGAACTTACTTGGATTTTCGAAAACAATATTTTTTACTAACAGTTTCCTTCTTTAGTTCTCAAGAGTTTCCAACCAGCCAGAATATCAACATCTTTATAATAATATTAATGGATTAGAGAAACATGTCCCTCCCACACAAAAAAACGATTAATGAGAAATAAACCACATAACTTTTAAGAGATGTGTTTTAAGTCAAATCAAATGTATTTCCAATTTTCATTTGATGCCAAGAAATGATTAATAAGGAAATTATTTATAATTTTATGTAAGTACACATTCATGAGAGATGGAAATTGCACTCTTTTTGCCGCTTTTCGTCCAATTTTCGAGAAATCTGTGTCGTTAACAGTTGTATACATAGTTGTACTAGTATACTGTATAACTGTTTGTAGGATTATAGCTTTCAAAACACTACCAAACTAAAATCTATCACGTTGACTTAAAACAATAAGAACACGCTATGTTTAAGCTGAGAATGGAGAAAAATGTGATGTCTTTCTGCGTAACACACAAAATGCACAAAAACAAAAAAAAAACAAATATTTTTCAAGATATCTAATACAGCGTGGACAAAGCTCTGCAGTATTAGTACACTACAGCAGCAGCGTAGGCGTTGTATGACTCATACGACTCATACAACAAACAATATTAATTACCTACATATTTATTCATGCTTGTAGTTGTATTGGATATTTTAAATAACTTTGTCTTGTTAAAGTTTTTCAATAATACGTGACGACAATGAAGCACAGTTGGAATTATTGTTGACTGAATTGTACGCGATGGTTACATTCCAGTTCGAATTCCATAGAAGATAGTTATCTTTTTAGCTTCACGCTGTATCCCGCACATAACAGGATAGGCAGAGGGAACCTGGAAACCTAGTGTTGAAATACTTCATACTCATTAAGAAACTTCCGTTTCCCACTTGCCGCCGAATTCTCGATGCAGTGCGTGAGTGGCGGAACTCAACGCCGCGCTTTGCCATACTACCAGGGTGAAAAAATAAGTTTTTAGTGTTAATGACTATGCATAGACGCGTGTATATCACATTACTATAAATATAGCATGCACTGAGATAATGCTTGCTAATTGTTTAAATTGCGATAATATTGCAGTTGTTTATTTTGTTTTAAAAATTCCATAATTCCACACACATTGCAGTGGTTATTAAAGTCTACTAAAATGTCCTAACCTTATGAAAGTCTACTAAAATGTCCTAATTAATAAATATAAAAATTCAAAAGTAAAAGTAAAGGTAAGGTAAAGAAGCAGAATCAAGTGACAGAAAAGTTGTATGGTATGTCTGATCCCTTAAAGTGACATACAAAAAAACTTCAAGCCCATTCATACTTGGCAGAGTATCATATCTAATATTAAAAAAATTTACACCATCAAATTCAATTTTTAGTTTTATAGCTTTAATTTATGTAGGAGTGAAAGAAGATTTGCAACACAATATAATTTGTAAATATCTTGTGCAACTTATATAAGAGTATCAAGTTAAAAGTTATTAACATAATTATAATGGATGAAACAAGCAACCACTTTCTAATACTTATAGTAGTAAAGCTATTACTACTTTTTAAATAAAACTATTGAGGAAATAATTTCAACCTTAAAGAATTATTGATAAATTCAGAGTATGTTAAATTTTAAAATTATTATAAAATTAATAATATGTATAATAGCTTTAAACTATATCCCGCATGCAGCAGTGCATTTAGGAGCAAAATAGAATGAAGACACTCTATTCCCCATTCACATCCCAATCTTCAGAATATTGTGTGTTGAGAGAACTGAACACTACACTTGATCTACTAAAGAGTGGCACTTTATTTATAATTTTATTTTCATTTATCAGCTCATTTATCAACTATAATAAAAAAAGTACAATACATTTTTATTAATAAATAAAGGTATAACATAAGAAATCATCAAACAATAAGAGGCATAGATAAATTGCTTAACAATGTTCTTGGTAAAGACAAGTATGCCATTGTTCATGTCTTGTGAACAGCTAAACAAATCTATTTACAGTTACTTATACACTATTTTGTAATTTACTTAGAACTTGAAAGGTTAGGGAAAAAATATTATAACAGATTCTAATAAGTATTACTTATATTTATGCTGTTGATGTTAGTTTTGCCTAGCTTGTATATTTTATTTGAAAACACAATTACTTTTTGATTGAATTTTATTTTAATTATTATTATTACTGTTTATTATTGATTCAAATATCAGTCATTCAGTCAGCAGTTAAAGCATCATTAAAGAACAATAAGTTAGTTAGCTCACAAAGATAATTCAACATAGCTATAATGTTGTAAACAATTATTTACATCATCACAAACTTACGAAAGTTGTTCAAACAGCAAAACTAATGTAATACAGCCATTCTTATATCCGTTTTTGGTTAAGTGTTTTCTCAGTCACAATTTAAGATGGGAAAAAGCAGTAAGCAGGGTGAACGAACGCGAGGTTAAAGGCGGAACGATACTTAGTCCCAGCTTGATATACCTCACTTATTTAATGCTTTTTTATAGCTTCACGTTGTATCCCGCACATAGCAGGTTATACGGGCGAAACCTAGTGTTAAGACACTTCGCTCCCCATTTCCCGGTGAATTCTCGAAGACGTTGCGGATTGGGTGGTAGAACTCAACACTGCGCCTTGTCTTGTTACCAGAGAGAGGAAATAAAAATATTAAATAATTCATTTTCCCAAGTGGAATCCACAACCGTCGCGTTTACACATTTTGTGCTATTACGCCACGATGGCCTAATGCTTATTTACTCTTCCGTAAACTTACCAGCAGTTGAGTTTCTTTATGGCAGACAGGTCGGACTGTTTAGATCTAGCGATCACCATCTCCTCCGTGAGTCGAGCCATCGCACCGCACAGTGCACTGCACGACAATATAACAAATAACAATGAGAGGTAATTATTATCACAGGGTTATATCGGAGAGAGGTCGCGGCCGCTCATCTTATACACTATTGAGTACCGACAAACGTCAACACGCGACGGTGCGTGGAAAAAACTGAAAAGTGAAAAGAAAACAAAAGCGCTCGGAGAGTGAGACGTTCATGTCGTTTTGTATCAGATAATTGTACTGTAATAAATTTATATTAAATTGTAATTATGACAATTTTTTCCAGTATATTTCCTTTACTTCTTTTATTGTAGTTAGCATTACAAATAACAAACATGTTGGTTACTTATATAAAAAAAATATATATATTGTATATCATTTTTTGCGCTAAATAAAAAATACCTATAAAATTGAGATTAAGGATTGACAAGCCATTAGGCTTGGAATATTAATTCCAAGTTAAGCTTAACTGGCTGGCTGGCAACACTAGAACAAGGCTTAAATTATATTTATTTTAATTTACTAGCGTAATTACAACCCCCTTTCTTTTTAAACTTTTTGTTTAAATTTTTAAATTACGATTATTGCCATGTTTTAAAAATACGATATTCTATTTTTCTATGTTGACATTGACAATTATTGACACTAATGACATTGAATTTGACATTTACAACTGAGTTGCATTCTACGGTACATTATGATATTTTAAACATAAATATTTCTAATAAAAATGGATACAAACGATGTATCGGAAGACAAAGACAGTGGCCCCGAGGTGCAGTTAAATCTACCAGGCTCCGTGATCAGCCGGATCGAAGAATTGATGGGAGGAACTGAACAGTTTGATAGTGATGAAGTTAGTTAAAACATTCTTACGACTTTTTCTCTTTTCTAAGCTACTTATTTTACATAAATAAAATTAAGTTTATTTAATTTATCAAAACCAATATACATAATAAGATGTAGTTAATAAATTATGCTACACAGAAATATTAAAGTTATCTAATTTTTCTGTAGTTCGATGCAGTAGCCTACATAAATAGAGTGTTTCCAACTGAGCAATCTCTATCAGGAGTTGAATCAGCAGCAGCTCGATGTGAATTTCGTTTAGCAAGTGTACAACATGACATAAGACGGCTGGTCCGAGCTCAGCATGACCAGAGGGTTGCTGGACACCAGGCTCTTTTAGATGGTCAACAGTGTATAACTGAATTGGCTTTACAGGTAATTTCAAGTATTATTTAGATAAAGATAAGATTTTAGTAAATTGAACATAAAGTAATATTTTTCCTAAAATAATATCAATTACAATATTATTCATTTGTAGGTAGCAGATATAAACAAAAAAGCAGAAAGAAGTGAAAGTATGGTAAGAGAGATAACAGCAGAGATAAAACAACTGGACTGTGCCAAGTGGAACCTAACTGCTGCAATTACAGCATTAAATCACTTACACATGTTGGCTGGAGGTGCAGCATCTTTGAGAACTTTGGCTGAAAAAAGGCAGTATAAGGAATTAGTGTTGCCATTGCAAGCTATTATGGAGGTAATAATATATGTTTAAAACACATCAGAAATTTAAAATAAACAATGTTAATTAACAAGTATATTATACTGTTCAAGAATATGTAAAGGTTAACAATATTTATAATTAAATTCATTTGAAATTCGTGCAGGACAGCTGCCATTATGTTATTTTATTAAACAATGAAATTGTTATCTCTACATTGGAAAGAACAACTGCTGAGTTTTTTGCTGGTTTTACTTAGCAGAATTTCCTTTGAGCTGTTGGTAGCTTATTTTTATTTAATAACTCAAATCTGCTTATAAATTTACCAATTACCAATCCAGTGGTCTAGACTCTAGAGTATTCTACAGTAATCTGTTAGTTATATTGCATCATGATCATCTCCCATATAGCAGGGAAGGCAGAAAAAACCTAGTGTTACTAGTGGAGATTAATCCTAAAACTACTTTGTGTATTGTACAGTTCTAATCAAAATAAATTATTAAAGTAACAACTAATATAGTTGTGCCATTGCATTTACATTCAGTGCTTTCTCACTGTATTAAGACAGCCTTTATTTGTTATAACATACATCTGCATATGTGATTTCAGATTGAACTTTAACTTTGAACAATTTTTAGATGAGTGAAATTAGCAAAAACCATATTAGACCTTTTTTTGGAGATTGTTTAATTTCCTACAAGAATATATATTGGAAAGAATATTATCTATCGAATTTTATTTATTTAATCCCAATAAAATTACAAATAAAAAAATCCTCTTATTAAATATTTTCACTCTGATAAAAAAAATTGAGCCATTCTTATATATATAATTTTTTTTACTTCACACAGTATCCCACTTAATTCATGCTAGGCAGAGGGGCCCTAGTGCTAAAACAGTTTCCTGTGTTCCGCTCTACATTCCAAGCATTTCAAGGCCGCGCTGTGTCTTTGACTTTCACCAGAGCAAAGAAACGAAAATATTAAATAATAAATTCTCCCCAATAGGTCGGCCACTGTGCTACAACAGCCTTAATATATATTTTATTATTTATTAATTAGATAAAAAAAAGACACTCCGTTTTCGTATGCAGGTACTAGACCAACTAGAAATGTACCGCGACATCCGCGAACTGAACACACTACGTGAGGAAGTGCACGCAATACGCGCTCAACTTGCCACTCAGATACTCGCTGATTTTAAAGAGGCTCTCACTGGTGAGATATTTTATGTCATTTTATAATGAAATATATTTTGGCAGTTTAACAAAAAAACTGAACTTTCTCACTTCACTTTCTCAACTCACTCACTTTGCTGGAAACACATTTTACAACAGATTAAAAGCAATAGGCAATAAAAATGCAGTTAAATAATACTATTTTTTAAATATTATTTTAACAATTTCTTTACATGTAGATTTGGGTATATGAGTCGTGGGACAGCGACACAGCGTCTTGACTGTAACGGTGATGGTTGTGGATTAGATTTCGCTTGGACAAATTAAATATTTTCATTACCCCATTTTGATAAAAGGACAAAGCTCGGCATTGAGTTTCACCACTCAACACGTAATGTCTCGAAAATTGGGCGGTGCGTGGTCCTAATGCTAGGACCACTCACCGTTTTTTTAGGTTTTATACTATCCATATTTTTCATATTTTTCTTTTTTTTTCATAGTTATACTAAATAATTAGAAATGTTCCATTTAGGTAGTAGCAAAAGTAACATATCCCCTCGTACGCTTAGCGAGGCGTGCGCCGTCGTCGACGCATTAGAACCCAAAGTGAAGCAAGATCTGATCAAGTGGCTCATCTCTCTGCAGTTACAGGTTTGTGAGAGATGGAGATTTGGACTGATAATAGTGTTGAATGTGACCTTAAGTTTTTTTGCTTTACGTATCCCGCATTTAGCCGGGTAGGCAGACGAAATCGCTGCGCTTCGTCTTATTGCCAGAGCGAGGAAATTAAAATATTAAATAATGCTGCATTTTGCAAATATATTTTTAAATTAGAAAAATTTTACATAAATTATGAAAATCGTTATAATTTGGAATGTGTAATGTTGTATAATTCCGAATATAAGGATAAGGCGTTGTTTAGCTGTTTGGTTGGTAGTTCAAATGTAGATTGGTAATTATATGTACAAAATATAATAATACTACTTTTTAAGCGTCAATGCTGCTTATCAGTCATTAACCTAATTTTGTGTGTTTTGGGTACTACCGTGGTTTTAGATTCTAGGTACTGATTGTGGATTCGATCCTTGACTTGCAAGAGCGACTTTATATTAAGTGTGAATTTATTTTAATTATATATTTCGACCATGCGGGCGAAGCCGTATGTTAACCTAGTCTTTTATATGCTCAAATTTACTTAAATCAGGAATATGAACACCTATTCTCCTCATCCGAGGAACAAGCGTGGGTGTCCCACGTGGAGCGTCGCTACGCGTGGCTCAAGAAACATTTGCTAAGGTTTGAGGACTCCCTTGCACTCACATTTCCGCCATCTTGGAGGTTGAGTGAGAGGATTGCGCTGAGGTTTTGTAAGGTAGGTTAATATTTAAGGTTGTATTTAAATGGATTTTTTATTTTTTTAATATGAAACGAAGTAGATTATTCGTTGGACGTTGATGTTTAACGAAAGCTTTTAAAATATGGCTGCTGAATTTATAATAATTTGTCCTCGAGTGCTTAAAGACTAAGTATAGAATTGAGTTTGAAAGTTAAAAAATGTTATATTCTCAAATGTAGACTTTCTGCTAATTCCAAATATATAATTTTAAAGATGCTTGAAAATAATAAAGTAAGACAATTTAATTTCAAAATTTCTTGATGACACTGATCTTGTGTTTTAGAAGTATAAAACTAAACATATTATGATTTTTGGTTCGTTTCCCACTCAGAAAATGTGAGCGTCTTAAATTTAAAAAAATAGTTTTGTTATGCCTACAAAATGTATTAGATAATAAAAATAATTTCCATTTAAAAATTAATTTAATGAAAATCATTTGTTCTATATATCCAGATAACTAGGCAAAATCTTAGTGAGATAATGCAAGCGCGTCGCAACGAGGTGGACGTCAAGCTGTTGCTTTACGCCATACAGAAGACTTACAACTTCGAGCTTTTACTGCACAAACGGTTTGTTGGTGAGTTATACATACACATACACAGACAACCAGACATGCACACATACAATAAATAAATTAATTAATTAATTTCACAACCGTCGCGTTACAGTTACACCCTTGTGCCCCTGCACCACGACGGCCTCACAGGACAAACCAATTTATATATAGTGTGTAAAATGTTGCAAATATTTTTTATATATATATTTTCTTTTAGTTTCACGATTTATCCCTAGCGAGGTAGCCAAAAAGAATACATACAATAAGCCTCCCTCATAAAATGATCGATAGATTATATCATTCGAATCAATAGTTCTTGGGATTAGTGCCTTCAACCAAACACATTCTTCAAATTTGAAACGTTTAGTACAGAAGTATATGTATATGAGTAATGTTAAATAAAGTATGTTTATTTTAGGGACAGAGCTAGGTGCAGAAAGCACTGATGGTACAACGGAAAAACTACCGTCTTTGGATGATGATGAAAAGGAGGTAGGAGCAGTTATTATAATACTTTCGATTGCCACTCCAGGAAATAAAGCATTATTTTTTTTTCTTTGCTTTGGTATCGAGATAAAGCGCAGTGTTTAGTTGCGCTACTAAACACACAATGCTTCCAGGATTCTGTGGACAATAGGGAACAGATATAATGAGAACTGAGTGTCTTAATACTGTCTTCTCTATGTGTGGAGCTAAAAAGATATAAAATAATTGCATTATGTACACCTTTTTGGTATAAACTATACCTGTACTAAATCTTATATTTCTCCCTCCGTCTATTTTTTTTTTAAAGTTTTTGGTTCAAATATTAATATATAGATAGCTCCATGTATAATGTATGTGTTATTTGTTTAGTTGGACGTGTCAGTGGGCCCGTCCCCGTCCCCGTCCCCGTGGGTGGGCGTGATCGGCGCCTGCTTCGAGCCGCATCTGTCGCTCTACATCACCAGCCTCGACACCAACCTGCGCGCGCTCATGGACAGGTTCACACAGGTATAGCATACAGTACAGAGACCGTCCCTATTTTTGCATGTGTGTTCCGGTATCCCGAAACAATGGTGCACGAAAATGAACATGAAAAAGTCAAACAGTTGTCAATTTTTTTTAATACAATAGTTAAAAATTAAGAAATTTGTAAAATATACGCTAAGTATTTTTTTAATATGTTTTTTTTAAAAAAGAGTGTGTAATTATTGTTTGTGTTAACGAGCAGGACGCTAAGACCCTGGAGCCAGGCGGCGGCGTGGGCAGCGGCGCGGGCGCCGTCATGTCGAGCTGCGCCGACCTCTTCCTCTTCTACAAGAAGTGCTTGGCGCAGTGCGCCACGCTGTCCACCGGGGAGGCCATGCTCGGTGAGACTATACATTTAACTTGTTTTATTATGTTCTATTTAGAGACTGTGTCTACTTTATGATACATCATAAAGTAATTTTCATTCTGAGTAAAATTATTAAGTTCTTGCTTGCTCATACTTTATTTGCATATTCCTTCATACCCGAATATTTAAAAATGAACATCTGAAATGAACATAAACTGAAGATCTTGTTTCATTTAAAGCCAAGAACTACACCTACACCTTACCATCAGGTGACCCGTACGCCTGTTTGCCTTCTCTTAGTCCATAAAAAAAACTGAATAAGTCATGTGATACACAACGAATAGTTATTTCCACTCGACCCTGTAGACGGCTGCGCAGATTTTATTTTATGAATTTTCTTACTTTTAATAACTTTGCTTTGGAGTGAACAATGGACAAAAATTCTAAAAGCCAAATTTCAGGGCGGCCACGACTCAGCGACCGTACTGTATATAATATAAAGTACGTTTCCTCCACAGAGCTGGCCGGCGTGTTCGGCAAGTACCTCCGCGAGTACGCGAGCACGGTGCTGGGCACGGCGCTGCCGCGCTCGGGGGGCGCGGGCGGCGCGGCGGGCGGGGGGGGCTCCTTGTCCCTGGTGTCCAACCTGCACACGCTGCACACGCTGTTGAGGGACGACGCCGCGCCCCGGTGTGTATACACAGTACACTCACACACTCGCATATACATGTCATGGTCATATCGTAAAATAAATGATTTTCGTCGGGCAACGATGTATACGTATGTTGACTGGATCAATGATAATATATGTTCCAGCAAATACTCTACTTCTTTTACAACATGGTTCAACTTATTTTAAGATATTGTTACTTTTGTAGATTGAAGTACATTTTAAAAAATGTATTTTTCGATTATAAAAAATATATATAAAAACTACTATATTTCTTATTTCTTTTTTGTTTTTTTTTGTCTAATAACATTCATATAAACAACTTATATTCTTGAAGAAATATTATATTTATTATATAAAAAGAAAAATAAACTAAAACTTTTCTATCTCAACAGATACACAAAACAAGAAATAGCAAAAATCACAAGCGTAATAACAACCTCTGAATACTGTCTCGAAACAACTGTTCATCTCGAACAGAAATTAAAAGAAAAAATCTCCCCTAATCTATCAGACAAGATAGACTTGGCTCCAGAACAGGACCTATTCCACAAGATGATCAGCAACTGCATCCAACTCCTCGTCCAAGACCTGGAGATGGCCTGCGAACCAGCTCTACAAACAATGACCAAAATATCTTGGTTGAACTTCGACAATGTTGGTGACCAAAGTTCTTATGTCACACAAATTATTATGCACTTAAAAAATACAGTACCAAATTTAAGAGATAATTTGGCGTCCTCAAGGAAATATTTCACCCATTTCTGTATAAGATTTGCTAATTCATTTATACCCAAGTTTATACAGAATATATATAAATGTAAACCAATTTCGACTGTTGGTTCGGAGCAATTATTGTTAGATACTCATATGTTAAAAACAGCTTTATTAGAACTACCCTCAATAGGATCAGATGTGAAAAGACAAGCGCCTTCAACATACACTAAAGTAGTAATAAAATTGATGACGAAAGCGGAAATGATTTTGAAATTGGTAATGGCGCCTCTTGATGGTAATTTGGAAGGTTTTGTATCGCAATTTGTACAATTACTACCGGAAAGTACTTTGGCTGAATTCCATAAGGTCTTGGACATGAAAGGTGCGAAGTTGTCAAAGGCCCAACTTAGTTCTTTAGACGTGTTATTTAAAGAAATTACTAAAACCGCTCATAATGATATTAGTAAATAATATTTTATTTTGTGTTATATTATCGGATATATTTAGTCCAGTGTTTGTTTGATGCTTTCTTTTGTTTGTCATCTAACTATTATAGTGTTGCTAGGTTTATAAATAGAGAAAAGTAAAATGCTATATTAGCGCAAGTGGATTTATTTTGATAGTGGATTTAGTTTATATTTTAAACTAGATAAAAGAATTCTTTCTTTTTTACCATGATTATAAATGTTACATGTTTTTATTTATAAGCCTGACAACACTAAATCAATAACAGCTATTTAATAGTATAATTGAAAGTAATTAAGTATTAAGAATAATATTATAATAAATAAATTATACAACATGATTGATAAATATTTGATCTCTTACAAGTATTTTTTTAAGAACAGTTTTTTTTATATTGTGTAATATATGATGCTATAAGCGGAGACGAACTTCGACTATTGTTAGTTTAAATTTTGACAATATATGTCAATTTTTATGTGCTTTCCGACTGTACCTATTACCTTCGCTGCTTTCTAATGTCTTGATAAAGCGTGAAGCTGGCCAGGAGAACTTAGAGATAAGACACTCCGTTTTTCACTTTTCGCTCGAATTCGAACCAGTCATTGAGTACTGAAACTGGATAATATATGAAGATGTATTTATAAATAACGTAATTAAAATATTCGGATTTTTTTTTATAAATTTTAGTTAGCAAATCAACATTCCACGTTTTATGTCGTTTGTGCAATTTTTGTATATTGGAAATATTTATTGATAAATAAATGAAATAAATTGATTATAATTACATACTTGTTTTATTTATCTAATATCTTGTCTTTATTATCTTAACAGGAAAGCGTGCCTACCCAAGTTTAAAAAATTAGAAACGCGCAACCAACGCAAACGTAAAAATACACGATCCATGTCGAACTGCAGTCAGCGAGACGTAAGCTGAGCTTTACACTTGTGTGAGTGTAGACAAATAGTATTGGTGTGATGACTAGTTGAAGCGCGGCGGATCTCTTATTTGACTCTCTTGTATCACCAACGTCACGTGTTAAAATTTTATTTTATTGTTCGATTAATTAAAAGTGAAAAAAAAAAATAGAATAGTTGATATTATCAGTGTATAAGAATAGAAAAGTTTATGTAATCAAACAGTAAATAAAGAAGAAAAATATTAGTTACAACTCTGTTGATGGCGGCATAAAAGAAAAATCCCTTATTAACACGTAACACAACAGACCAGATTAAAAATGATGAGGGTGCACGGTGTAGAAGAATTGATGTACTTTTTTATGATAACTAACAGTATACATTTTTTTAAGAGACTTTTTCGAGCTTTGCTTTTGTGGTTATCACTCACACTAATGCAAAACTCAGCTTACGCCTCGCGAACTTTACTTTTGGGTCCTTTATAACACGTAATTTATTTAATCTATAGGCGTGAATTTTGGTATAATTATTACAATTCTCTACCTTGTAACAATTCCAAATTTAATTAACCCAGCTCCAATGGTTATACTATAATAAAACAATAAAAAACGTACGTCTGTATAAAATATTTTTACGAATAATAAAATATTCAGATATATGATTTACACAGGAAAAAATCAAAGAGTTTGAAATTGAGAATTATTGATAATTATCATACCATGAAAGTAAATAAGAAACCGGAAAAGTGCGAGTCGGGCTCGCCCACCGCGAGTTCCATACAAAAATTAGAGGCTTCAAACTTATTCTGAAATCAAGCGTAGCTAGAGCCTATTCTTTTGATACTTGAAGTAGCGGCTGTAATACCAAATTTGCCGCCTTTTAAGGCTATCATTTTTTTAAATTTATTACAAAAATATTGTGTTAAGATTTTTTTGAAAGTTATCTAATCATTTTGATTCCCTTTTCGAAATACGCGTTTTTTTGCAATATAAACGACCATATCGTTTTTTAATGAAGAAATACGTTTTTTAGGATGTCAAGGGGCCCTAGATCTGAGTATATGGTTTGAATTTCTGAGATAAAGGCTTAGGCTTGAAAGGCTTAGGCTTGAGTGATTTTATAAGAGTTCTTTTTTTCTTAAAAGGTACGGAACCCTAAAAAAGTGCAATATCAAATCAGCTTCACGCTGTATTCCGCACACAGCAGGGTAGGCAGAGGGAACCTAGGTGTTCAGACACTCTGTTTCCCACTTTCCGCCGAATTCTACAGGCATTGCATGTTGAGCGGCGCAACTCGATGCCTTGTATTACCTCGACCCCAGAGCGAAGAAATGAAAATATCAGACATGTTTTTCATTTAAGGATCTGTTTTGGTAACGTTATGTTATCTAAATTAGAATCCATAATTTGAATTATTTTAGGGAAATCTTTTAATATAGGTAAAGAAAATGAAGTATATTAATATCTAAGCATTGAGGCAAATCGTGGCGCAAGGACCAAAGCGCGCGACGGTATACGCGACGTTCCCATTTGAAGAAATGAAATATTTAATTTTTTAATTTCCTCCAGAATTCGTCAGAGAATGGGGATGGGAGTTTCTTAATGGGAACGGAGAGTCTTAACAATAAGGTCCAAGGTTGCTGTTTTGTGCGGGATACAGCGTGAAACAATAAAAAAAGGAAATTTTGTTTATTAGAAAACCATTTATAAAATTGAGATTTTAGTATATTTACATATAAGTTTCAGTCTACAACAATAATAGTAATTACTCTTTACGGTACCAAAAAATACAAAATAATTTCTAAAACAGGATAAGGCATAACGACATATTTACCCTCGCCTTTCCGGTGTTTAAAAACAATATCAATTGTAAACATCGAAACGTCAGTGTCAAAGTAACATTGGCTCGGGGCACCCGCGTTTACTTTTAATATTCAAAAAAATGAAATTGCCGGTCCGCAAATGCTATCATGCGGCAAAAATAGCTTTCTTTCTAATATTTGTGGTGACTGTATTAAGTTTATTTGAGCATTGGCGTGGAGGTAGACGTTCTACGAGCGCTCAAAGTTTAGATCCTGAAGAAGAATATGAAAGGGAAATTTTAGAGGATGAAGCTCGAATAATTCCTGGTTTAGGGGAA
>JAATLQ010033683.1:0-18885 GCA_013421005.1 Heliconius erato x Heliconius himera | reverse complement strand
GGTATGACCCTGGCTAAAGAATGACGTTCGAAACGTCTGGGTTATATGATTGTTGATAAAAATATATATTTTTGAAGCACTATTATATAATATTTTATACAATAAAGTAAACAAGGCCAGTCGTGGCGCAGCGGCAAGAAGTGTGACTGTAAAACCGACTGGTTGTGGGTTCGATCCCCACTCGAGGAGATGAAATATTTACTTAAATTTATATTTCCATTTCTTCGCTCTGATGTCGAAGTTAAGCGCGGCGTTGAGTTCTGCCACTCAACACGCAATGCCTCCAGAATTGGGCAGAAAGTGGGGAACGGAGTGTCTTAACACTAGGTTCCCTCTGCCTACCCTGCTGTGTGCGGGATACAGCGTGAAGCTGATTTATTTATTTATTTTATTTTATTATAGTTGTCAATCAATTCTGCTTAAATCAATAATCATGTATTTTAAGCGGGCGAAGCCGTGGGCGGGCCGCTAGTTAATATATATACGCATGAAAATAGAGGACTGAGAACATTAGTGACAACATTCAATTATTTTACCTAAAAAATTACAGGACATATTTACCTAAAAAAATTACAAGAATTTTCTAAATATATATTTTGAGATATAAATAAGTTTAATATATTTCGCTGAACTAAATGCTCTTTAATCATAAAATATTTTTATTCTATAAGCATAATAGTGGTCAATGATGAAAGGCTGACACGGAGCGACCCCTGAAAACCCTAGGCTGTAATATTCCATCTGCCATGAAGACTAATCGGGCGCATGTTGTTGAGGAGTCTCCCCGTGGTTCCCCGCTGCTAAGTTAAGTGGCAACGAATGCGGCGTTGGCGAATGCCACCCGATACGCAATTTTCAAAACAGCGGGAAGTGGACAACAACGTTACAAACAACTACGACCCAATTTGGTGGAGGAATGAGATAAATTTGGGGTCACGGTAGTGCCAGGACGAAAACCAGGACGAATTCAATTATGCGTTAGGGGGCACTACCTCTTTTACGTATTGTCTTTTTTTAACTCCCATAACATGGGTTTGTATTATATCAGATAAACAAAATTTTATGGATATGATATCAATAAAATATTGTTTGTATGTGTTGATTTTCATTTGCACAGCTCTTATATTTTGGATTTTATTGATTAATTGAAAATTTCCGGTTTCGTGACTGACGGATTGACTAAATAGAATACCAAGATGACCAAATATAGGCCACCATATTTGTCTCTCTTACTATCACACGTTTTGGAGTTGATCTGGTTTTTATACAACTTATACTTAAAAACGATTAGCGAAGTCCACGCATCGTACTTCTGTATATAAGGCGAATATTAACGAAAAATAGTTAATGCGAGCTATAAGTTTATTGATAGTTATTAATCCCCCGATTTTGTCGCTAAATAACCGACTGACTGATGATCATCAAAATTCATAAGATACTTCTTAAAATCCTATAAAGCTAAAATTTGCTATATAAGCCAATATCAAACTGGGGAACATAGTGTCTTAACACTAGGTTCTCTCTTCTACCATGCTGTGTGCTGTATACAGCGTGACACTGAAAAAAGAATCTAATATCAATACAACAAAAAATGTTATAAAATTGTACACGCCCTGACTAATGTACAAGCTCTAACTTCACAAACTCTATATATTAGTAATAGATATACTGTAAAAATAAAATGGATTACACTTAATTGCACAACAAACAGGAAACAGAGACATAAAAAAGTAATAAAAATATCGTACCAAATGCGATCTAATTATTGGGTGCGAACTTTTCTATAAATATTAGGGGTCGCAATATCGGACCATTCAAGCAAAACCGGGATTTTCGATATCGACTTCAGAAAAATCCCGGGATCCCGGGTTTTTCGATATTTTCGATATTTTAGTTTTTTGTACCAAAATTAATAATTTTTTAAGCCTCTTCTTATTTTTAGAGTTAAATTAAGAGGGTATTTTTTAGGGAAGTAGTAAATTAAATTATATTTACTAAATAAAACAATTTTTAATTATAATAAACAGTTTAATAATAAATCACTTTAGTAATAATATGGGCGGAATTTTACAAGGAGATGTATGAATGTGATGACGCCTCAGTCTCAAGTAACAGTGAAACGATGAGTTTTGATGTAGCTGATGGCGAAATCAGTGTAAAAGAAGTTGTGCAATACGAAGTCTGAAATGTGGTAAACCAGCGGGAGCAGATGGAGTTACTGCTGAGATATTCAAATATGGTTGGCCACGCGTCTTGGACTTGTTCTGATTTTTGTGCAATTTATGCTGGAAATCAGGGGAGGTCCCAGATGATTGGCGAGGTGCGGTCATCGTGCCTTTGTATAAAGGCAAAGGTTCACAGATAGACTGCGCAAGCCATAAGGCTATCAGTTTGTTTAGCTTGGGTAGTAAAGTTTATGCTAAAGTTTTAGCGAAAAGAATGCAAGAGAGATCTGAAAGACCTTTTCCCTCTGCATGATCACGGAAAAATTTTTGGCCGTTAACCAAAAAGTTTTCTGTGCTTTTGTGGAGTGATATGGGAGTGAAAGTAGGTGACCTGAATGTGAATTGCCTGCTGAACGCAGATGATGCAGTGCTTATTGCATTATCAGAATACGAGTTGCAGCATTGCATTGCATTAGTCACCACTTTGAAAGAAGGGTGTGAATATAATCACCTCAATGTGAATAAGAGAAAGGTTCTGATTTTTGAAAGAGATGAAGAAAGGAGGGAATGCAAGATCAGTGTAAATGGTAAGATATTGGAACAAGTGTATACTTGGGAAGTATGTTCAGAAGTGATGGAGGATGCGAGATGGATGTGGAAAGGCGTGTTGCTGCCGGTAACAAGGTTAACGGAGCCTTATTTGCATTGATGAGACGGCGAAACTTCAGCACAACTGCGCGTTTAGCCGTACACAATGCAGTTTTGGTACCGATTCTGTTATACGGCAGCGAAACGTGGGTATTACAGAAGAAGAATAAAAGAAAGATGAATGCCGTGGAGATGCGATCTATTCGTAGTATATGCGGAGTCAGCTTAGCTGATCGAATCCGCAATGAAGAGCTACACAGAATGGCAGGTACTAGCGAGGATGTCACGGTGAGAATGAAGACGAACGTGCTCAGCTGGTTTGGGCACGTCAAACGAATGAGTGATGAAAGAATAGCAAGATTTATGATGGAAAAGTGAGCTGTAAAAGAGGTCGGAGGAGACCTTCGAAAACACTAATCTAACACGAATATAAACAGATTCATGACAGTCGACGAGGCGAAATAGATATGTAGAGGCCGTAGCGTTTGGCGCTCCGTTCTCTCTGACTACCCCGCTGGGGCCAAAACGTGAAGTTAGTTATTTAACATATATATCATATTAATCAAAAATATATCATATTAATCTAAAAACAATAATGACACCTGGAACATCGACGGGCAAGAATAGCGTGCAACAACGACGTGCAATACCGACGTGCAACAAAAACGCGCAACAACGACGCGCAACAACGACGCGCAACGAGAAAATACGGTATTCGTGAGTTCGTTGGTCCGGCCGGCCAAACTCGGTTAATGTCGTAAAATTCTAAATTTTGAATTTAATAGCAGGCATGTTTTAATTCGAATAACTAACTTTTAACTTTCTAAAATCCGAAAATATCGAAAATCCCGGATTTTTGTAAAATTAAAACCGGGATTTTTAAGATCTATATTTGGTCCGATATCCCGGATTGCGACCCCTAATAAATATACATACTCGTACATATAAATAAAAGTAAAATGTATACTAACTATGTATAAATATAATTTTTTTATCCTGCTAATTCCATTTTCATGTAATGTGTTGCTAAAACACATTACATGAAAATGGAATTAGCCAAACGAACGATACAAACGAACGATAAGGCCAAAAGCTACACATTTGAACAAGGTGTAGAATTTATGAAGTTTGAACTTATACATAGAGTTAGAGCGTATAGAATTATAAACTTGGCTACAACTCCAAACATCGCTATATTTATATATCTCTATCAAACTTTTCACTTATTGCTTTTTAAAATACTTGAATTAGCAGAACTTAAGCACAAATAAAGAGTATAGCTTTGACTGTCATTTTAATTGTCGAATGTTGTCTTAACGTTACTATTATAATAGTATTATTTTACTATTGTATCTATATATTCCAGGACCGTATTAATAGTATAGTCCATAGACAAAGGAAACCTGGGAGCACTGTTTAAAATCAAATAAATAAATCAAATCTCATTTTCCATTACGACACTTTCTGTTCTCCATTTTCTGCCAAATTCTGAAGGCACTCCGTGTAGTATGGCAGAGCCCAACGCCGTATCTAACCTCGTTATCTAGGCGAGAAAATTAATATACTAAATATTTATTATCCCGACTGCAAATCGAACCCGCAACTGTCATTTACAGCCCGTGCCTCTTCTCCAGGACTGCCTCTCTAGTTTTTCTTCATTAAAATTATATATTTATTATGAATCCTAATCATATTATAATAAAAAATGCACCAATACGACAAACATGTTGATACGTAATATTTATTTCCATTTCAAGTAATGTATGTTACTAAGCAAAATAATGTACACAATAGTCTTATCTTTACTAAAACAGATAAACAACGTTTGCAACTTGCAAAATATTAGAAACTTCTATTCAGTGTTTTTATTTTTTATATTTTGTTTTTTTTTGTGCTTCAAGGGACCAATAGATCGGAATATTTTTTTTTATCCGCTTCACGCTGTATCCCGCACACAGCAGGGTAGGCAGAGGGAACCTAGTGTTACAGTGTTGTCCGTATCAGATGATAGTACAATATTTTCACAATCAATCAGCTTCACACTGTATCCGTGGGCGTAAGAAGAGGGGGAAATAGTGCCCACCCCAAAATAGTCGGGTGTCCATTCTGGAAATTTTACTAACAACAGCATGATTTGCTCAAAAAAATAATAATATCTGTTCAAAGCTAAAGTCCAGAACCTAAAAATAAAATAATAAAAAACAGAAATATATGTATATTATTTATTTAAAAATTGTCTAAAACAAATTAGTTAACTGTCATTTCTTCATTTACAATTTACTGTTTGTTCGATTTAGTTGCCATAGTTGCATCCACAATTGCAACCACCAGATATTGTCACCGAACCTGCAGCAGCTAGTGGTCCTCCAAAACTTACAGAGCCAAGAATGGGAACTTGTCCGGACACTAACGTGGATCCACCGACAGGGAGTTCTCCGAAAACATTTAAATTTCCAACTCCAGAGCCCCCATAAGCACCAGAAGAAATATCATAATATGCTGAATCAGAAGCTAGCGAACTAACGCCAAGACCTGCCCCAGAAGACAGACCACCCAGACCACATAATCCAGGAGATGCCAGAGTAGCGCCGAGACCAGATGATGCCAGAGCAGCACCTTGGCATGGGCTAGGATTTGATAATCTATAACCGAAAGCAGCAGAAGCAGGTATATCATACAGACATTGACCAATCACATTCTGAAAAATATAAATATTATTATACCATCGTTTGCAATAGGCACAACGACCATGGGCATAGGAATGGAGTGATACCGGGTGAGCCTTGCCTATTTACAGAAAAAGATCAGCTTAATGTTAAGGTCAAAGTCCCACGGGGTCCCCTCCCTAGAAAATATCTCTAGATGTGTCCATGACACAAAAAAAAGAATATAAACCCGACAGGAGTGAATTCGATCCTCACACAAGGGAATCAATTATTTTCCTTTTTCCCTTCTGTTACAATAAAGTTACTATTATAAACAGGAAAAGCATCTATCTTTACCTGTACTAAACACAGGTGCACACACAATAAAAAGAAACACAAAGTGGTTATATTGAATGCCATTTTTAAAATGTACACTTCACAATTTAATGACCGAATGACATACTACGATTGAGCTATGAATTTATATTAAATTTACTATCGGACATTCACTTTATCAATATTTTGTTGCAAATGTTTTTTTTAATTATATGAAGCAAATTATGTATATTTTGCACTATACACTTAAATTGATAAAAGAAAATAAAATATATCACGTATGTATTTATTAGAAACATTTATGCATAGGTCTTTTATCGTCACATTACGCACTAAAGGCAATTATGTAATTTTCTTCAATAAAAACTCATGGGTGTTTCTTAGAAAATATTCGCAAGTTCACCCTCAACGAGACAACAGTCTATATACATATAATATGGTAGTAAAAGCTTTTCTCTTCATTTGTGCTCAAGCGCTGCTAATTCAAGTAAGTTAAATCAATAACTCTAAAATAAGTAAACCATATAAAATGGCGCACCACTCTTTATTCCTTAGATTAACCAACATATGAAAAAGTACGAAAGCTTATACAATAAGTTTTTATTTAACCAAAAAGTACGAAAGCTTATACAATAGGTTGTTATTTTTCAGACTTTAAAAGCACAATGTGTTGGTGCATATAATCGTTTAGCTTCCCCGATCCCTGTTACACCGTGTGACGGCGGGTTGTACGCTGGATCCACCCTAGCGCCTCCCTCTCTTTGCGGTACTGGTTGGGCATCTTCTCAGGCTGGATGGTACGATCTTGAAATTTCCAACGCCGCAGCGTTAGCTGCATCTAACGGAGGAGGACTACCTACATCCAGCTCGTCTCTCCTCGCTCCTAATGGTATATCAGTAATATCCGAAAATGCAATTGAAGGTTCTTTGGCTGTCTCTGGAGCATTACCATTCTTGGGAACAGTGGCATTAGAAGGTATCTTGCCAACTGCAGGTTCGGGTGCTGTAGCTTACGGCTGTGGTAATGGGGAAGTGGGTATATTATCTGAAGATATATCAGCTGCTGGTGCTGGAATTGGAGAGGGAGCTCTAGGATACGCGGCAGGAGCTCTAGGATTTGGAGCAGGAGCTTTAGGATATGGGGCAGGTACTTTAGGATATGGTGCTGGTGCCCTCGGCTGTGGTGTTCTAGCTGGATCACCTTACGAATATAATGGAGGCGTCAATTTTGGACGCGGTGCATGCGGATGTGGAGCACTGTCTTACTAAATACTTAATACATTAATGTAAAAATTTTTTTTGAAAGGAAATAAAGATTTCGCAATTGCAATTTTTATATTTACTTTAAATTAAAATCAGCTTTACGCCGTGTCCCGCACACATTTAAATTTCTACTCCATTTCACTAGTCCTCCATTATTTACAAGTGGCAAGGTGACACCTTAATAATTTCACAAATCCCAACTCTTGATATACTTTAAAAAAGGGACAGCTATACAATCAATATAAGGATAGAGTATAATATGCTTATACTTATATACAATCCATTGTGTGTATGTACAATCAGACACTCTCCGACTACACCATGACGTTGTTGCTTGGTTATTTCAAAAAATAAGAATCTTTTAAAAATAAAAGGATGCTCTCTAAATTTTGCCGTCCATGAGAGACACAATCAGTTTAAGCCAATAAAACTTAAATCTCAGCAAAGTATAATAAATTAATATTAAAATAGTGACATTTATTAAGATATATATTTATAATTAGCCCAGTCATGATGCAGGAGCACAACCGTGCGACTATAAACCCGACTGGTTGCGGGTTCGATTGGGAACTCGAGGAAATAAAAAAAATAATATTTTTTTAGGCAAAGAGCGGCGTTCAATTCCGCCACACAACAAATAATACCTTCAGAGCACGGCGGAAAACGGGAAACGGAAGTGTCTTGATAGGAATGTAATAACTTAACAGGTTCCCTCTGTCTACCCTACTATGAATACGTGATACAGCTTGAAGCTGAAAAAAATAACGGTTTAATTAGGTACTTTATATTCACAATCAAATGTTCTTTTATATTACATAGCAAGCTAGCCAAAAAGAAACTAATGGTAAAACACGAGTTTACAGTCATCTTACTAACCCACCATAGCCCTATATTATGCAGTATACCTGTGAACTTTTGCCTTTATACAACAGTGTAATGACGGCACCTCATCAATCGTATGTGCTCTTTATACATCTAAAAACATTTAAATTTCCAACTCCAGATCTCTTTTAAACAGCAGAAGAAATGTCATAAACTGAATCTAACAGACCCGCCCCAGAAGCTACCAGACCACCTAGACTATATTATGCAAGAGACCAGTGCTACGATCAGATTATGTTAAGCCAGCACCTTAGCCATTGATTATGATTTGACAGTCCATTACCTAAAGCAGCGGAAGCTAGAATATCACGTGAACATTGACCAAATACATTCTGAAAAACTAAATTAAAAAAAAAATAAAAAACCAAGCCATCGCCATTTCAGATTTTTTTACTAAGAAATCTTAAAGTAGAGGCCGATGGTGGCGCAGCGGCACGAGGTGTGACTGTAAAACCGACTGGTTGTGGGTTCGATGCCCACTCGAGAAGATGAAATATTTACTTAAATTGATATTTCCATTTCTTCGCTCTGGTGTCGAGGTTAAGCGCGGCGTTGAGTTCTGCCACTCAACACGCAATGCCTCCAGAATTCGGCAGAAAGTAGGGAACGGAGTGTCTTAACACTAGGTTCCCTCTGCCTACACTGCTGTGTGCGGGATACAGCGTGAAGCTGATTTATTTTTTAAATCTTAAAGCCGGTGCTCCATTCGGCTATACTAGCCGATAGTCTATAAGGGCGGACGGAAAGGACGAAGCTAAACATCATCCATATGGGGCTCGAGGTGGATGAAAAGTTACAGCTTACGGGGCCACTACGAGCAAGCCTTCCGTCATCGACCCCCCATTTTCCAAATTATAAATATAAAGTCATTGAAAGGAGAAAGTGCGAGCAAAACTTGCATGGAAAGGTTTTCGTAGCTGCTTTTACCTATGTGCGTCTCAAAAATTGAATAAACGCTACGCGCCACAGAATACTGTTATATAACTTATGTTATTATTAGCCATTAAAAATCACATACAACGCTAATCTTTAGAGTCAGTTGTAAATATACGTTAGTTATACTTTTGTTTGGGCCACGAAAAAACATGCGAGGTACCTTTTTTAACTTATTGCTTTTGATAACATGTTACAATGGATAATAAAGTAGATTTTAAAATAATAAAAGAAATTTAATTCTTATTTTAAAAAGTTAGGTTGCGATATAGCCGAAAACCCTATTTCGATCGGATACAAGCCTCAATGTGTTTTACATAATATTAATACTAGATAGGAGTAAATTTAGCGCAACTGTAAATCGATTCCGTAATTCTTTTATGGGACTATGTGTTACAAGGTGTTGTGTTAAAAGGGTTTTTACAATAGGATCCCAGAAAACGTCCAAAAAGGTTCTATATCACAATTAAAAAGAAAATTTTCAAATATAATAACATTTTGTGGAAAGATGTTTGTTTTACCAAATTAATGAATTGATAAATGATAAACGCCTTGGGAATTAAATGGTTGCACTAGGCTGTTCCAAAGGTATCACTGGCACATATTTAAATGTGTTTTATACATAATTCATTTAAAAAACAAAGTCCCGCTGCGTTTCTTGCGCCGGTTCTTCTCAGGTCTGAGGCATTAACTTTAGTGAACTGATGGTAAATTATTTGACGTTCAAAAAATTAAGCATGTAACTTCTTATTTTGAATAAAATTATTTGACATTGACCTGTTGGGTACACACTATTTTATTAGATATGTGGCATGTGTGAAAATATCAAATTAAATGTGGAGAATATAAGAGAGGTGAAGAATATGAGAAAAATATAAGTGTGCATGTCATTCATTTATTATTAAAATTAAAAAAATATCCAAAATAATCATTCACTTCTAAAATTATAAATCATTTTTTAATTTCAATTTAGTAGCCTTAGTTGCATCCACAATTGCAACTACCAGATATTATCACCGAACCTGCAGCAGGTAGTGGTCCTCCGAAACATACAGAACCAAGAATTGGAACTTGTCCGGACACCAATGTGGATCCACCGACAGGGAGTTCTCCAAAAACATTTAGATTTCCAACTCCAGATCCCCCATAACCACCAGAAGAGATGTCATATGTTGAATCAGTAGCTAACAGACCAGCACTTAATCCTAACCCAGAAGCTGTGAGACCACCCAGACCAATTGTTCCAGGAGATGACAGACCAACACCAAGACAAGATGATGGCAGACCAGAACCTAGACAAGGGCTAGGACTTGACAGTCCATAACCGAAAGCAGCAGCAGGGATATCACGTAAACATTGACCAAACACATTCTGAAAAATATTAATATTTATTTAAAAAAACAAAGCCATCGTTTCGTAGTATAACAAATTAATGTTATCGCGAGGCCAGTCGTGGCGCAGCGGCACGAGGTGTGACTGCAAAACTGACTGGTTGTGAAATATTTACTTAAATTTATATTTCCATTTCTTCGCTCTGGTGTCGAGGTTAAGCGCGGCGTTGAGTTCTGCCAATCAACACGCAATGCCTCCAGAATTCGGCAGAAAGTGGGGAACGGAGTGTCTTAACACTAGGTTCCCTCTGCCTACCCTGCTGTGTGCGGGATACAGCGTGAAGCTGATTTAATTTATATATAATATATAGTATAACGAATTAATATTATTGCAATGTTGTGGGTCGATTCCCATTATGGGGAATTTTCACTGATCTCCGTCTGGCAAAACAAATCACCGCCACTATGTCTCGAATGTAAATGCTGAGCTCTTAAGTTTTCTCTGTCTACTCTGCCAAAAATATACGAATGATTTGAAAACATATGAGAAAAGTAAACCTTGCAGTATCTGTAGCTTTACCTGAACTAAACAGAGATAGACACTCAATAAAAAGAAAGACAAAGTAGTTATTTGGAATGCCATTCTGTGAATATACAGTTCACACTTTACTGACCGAATGACACACAACGATTTAACTATTAATTTATATTAACCTTTTTTATCGGACTTTTATTTTATCAAAATTTTGCAAGTTGCAAACGTTTTCTATCTATGTGAAGCAAATCGGAATAGTGTATATTTTGAACTACAGACTTACATATTGATAAAAAAAAACTAAATTAAATATATCACGTATACATTTTTTACAAATAGGTTTATATATTTTCAACATAACTAGCTATGATAACAGTGATGTAATATTCTTCAATAAAAACTCATAGGTGTTTCTCGGAAAACATTCGCAATTTCGCTCTAAACGGTACAACAGTCGATATACTCGTACAATATGGGAATCAAAGCTCTTCTCTTCATTTGTTTTCAAGTGCTGCTAATTCAAGTGAGTAGTAAATACTAAATAAGTAAACACCGAAATTATATTTAGTAATGTTTTAGAATCTCTTTATTTTTCTCATCTGTTTGAACAAAATTGGTCCTTTGAGTTCAATGTTTCTAAAATAGACAAAAACAATACAGCTTCGTTTTCATTTCAGGTTATTTGTCAACGCTAAAAAATTAGACTAGAATGCTATAATTACGCGAATTTAATTAATTGGTTTTACTTTTCAGTCTTTAAAAGCGCAATGCATTGGAACATATAATCGTTTAGCTGCCCCGATCTCTGCCGCACCGTGTGACGGCGGGCTGTATGCTGGACCCGCCTTCGCACTTCCTTCTCCTTGCGGTGCTTGGGCATCACCTCAGGTTGAATGGTACGGCCTTGGAGCTTCCAACGCAGCATCCTTAGCAGCATCTAACGGAGGAGGACTACCTATATCCAGCTCCTCTCCCCTCGCCCCTAATGGTCTATCTGTAATATCCGAAAATGCTATTGAAGGTCCTTTGGCTGTTTCTGGAGCATTACCATTCTTGGGAACAGTGGCGTTAGAAGGTATCTTGCCAACTGCAGGTTCGGGTGGCGTGGCGTATGGCTGTGGTAATGGGGAAGTGGGTATATTATCTGAAGATATATCAGCTGCTGGTTCTGGATATGGGGTAGCAGCTCTGGGATATGGAGCAGGAGCTTTAGGATATGGGGCAGGTTTAGGATATGGTGCTGGTGCCCTCGGCTGCGGTGGTCTTGTTGGATCAGTTTATAACTATTGTGGAAGCGCCAATCTTGGACGTAGTGTATGCGGATGTGTACCTTACTAAATACTTATGTACGAGCAGCAACATTCAAGTAACTCCACAATACCCACAAAAATTGTAACTTTTGACTATATCTATAGGTTTTTGGATACTATATTCGAATAATTTTATATATTTTTATATTAAATGTCTATTAATGAATTCTAAAATATTAAATAAAACTATTTTGGGTTAACAATGGGTATGGATATATTCTGTTATGGACTTACGCCCAATATTAATAACCTATCTCCAACGACAATCTCTAATCTAGAGATTGGATAGATATATGGAACAATCGAAGATTGACGTTGGAGATAGATTATTAATATTGGGCGTTATTGATTTCTGCATTGATCTACGATATAAAAATGTTTTTGGGAAGGAAATAAAGTTTTCGATTTCAATATTTCTTGGTATTTATTCCTACTCCATTCTACAAGCCCCGTTAATAACAAGTGATAAGATACCGAGTCTGTGATTTTCTACTGACTAACTGATTATTTTCACACTTTAGTTTCTTTAGCAGATATTAAAAGAAAAAAAAAAATTCCTCTTCAACTCAATTAAGTGTAGCCTTTAAAGTAAAAAAACATGCAACTTCGCTTATTCTTGTACTTCAATGCTTAGTAATATGACAAATCTGAAGAATTCGTTTGGTTAAATGCACTAATCTCAGAAACTACTAAAGCAAATTAAAAGTTGACTTAATGAGGAAACTTATAAAAATTTGAACATAGCGGGATTCGAACCCGAGTCTCATTGGAAACCGTCCAAGCGCTCTGACCAACTATGCAATATGATCCGCTTGGTTTTCTTAATAAGTATTTCTCTTTCCTATGTGTGGAATAACACTAAAAATGTTTAGAAAATGTTGCATCATAATTTATACACAACTTTTAACTAATTTTACAACCACGGCAAAACCGCGGGTAATAGCGAGTACAATATATAATCCCCCAATTGAGACGAACCCACGACCATCACAATTACAATCAGAAGTTGTCTCGATACAAAAATATTTCAAAAATATTTATTGCACGCAAAATAAAACACATAACCGGTTTAAATACATAATTTATTACTATGGTACAATATGTTTTGAATGATTTGATACTTCCATTAATTATACTTTGATACAAAAACAATGTACAAGTGACCGAGTGTTGTGTTTGCAATTTTTTTTATTCCCACCATCGCTCCACACGTTGTTAGCACTATAGTCTTAAAAGTTTCACCAAAATCGCTTTACTCTCGCACATTTCACTGCTATTTTGATAAAATGTAACTTCATTCAATATAAAAAAAAAACATGGAAAATAACAAATATATGCACACTCCGTCCATCCGCCCTGACAGTTGCTTCGGTGTTGCCATTTATATATAAAAATGCAAATTTATTGTCTACTTACAATATTTAAAAACGCACTGGCCGAATATTTTTTAGGGCTGAGATCACATGACATTATAGTTTCGAAAGAAAAAAAATTGGAAGTAGACAATTGGTTAAAATATTACACTTATATAACAAATAGATTTTTATCAAATGTATATAGCGAAACAAAAAAAATCCACCATTTTTATAACCCACAGAGGCACAGACAATAAAAAAAATGAGACATATTATAAATACAAAAAGGTTAAATTGCACAGATAATACATAAAATAAAATATATTTATATAGCAACTGTCGATTAATGCAGGTGGGTATTATAATATATTGTTCTTTTGCATGACATAGTATATTTATACGCCAGGCTTTGCTTACAAGTCCTTATTGACACTTCACTTTACTGCTTCTCCATGTGAAACTATATGGTACCTGTAAAACATATCAACATTTAAAAAAATATTTATTAATTGGATAATTATTAAAGCAAGGAACTCAACACGTAATGCCTCAGATAATCTTATCTAATCTAGTTTCACGCTTTATCCCCAGTTAGGATAGGATAGTCATAGAGAACAGAGCACCAAACGTTAGGTCTCTCTTTCGCCTCGTCCACTGTCAATAACCTCTCTATACATGCCTGGGGGTCCTCATGCTTTTTACGTGACGTTCCTCCAGTAACTTTGAAGTGTTTTCCAAGGTCAACTGAGGTCTGCCTCTACCTCTCTTATCGCTCTTTCCGCTCAGTTTTCCATCATAAATCTTTTAATGCCAGATATTCAACAAGAAAGTGAGGAATGGTTTTGCCATTAAATCTCATCAGAGAAATGAATAATTTTAATTTCCTCATTCTGGCAAAACAACAAAGTGCTATGATTAGTTGATGAAGTGCATCTGTGCACTTACTTTGACTTATTTTATGATTTATTACTATAACAAATTAAATTAAGTATTCAGTTAAAATAAGCAATATCGCGCAAGTTTATAATATACTAAAAAACACTATATTTCCTTGTGCATTTTTTACTTTTATATATTTTTATTAAATGTCATGTTGTATTCCTAGTAAATAAACAATACAAAAAGTTCTACTTACCTCTTTACCACCTGTCTTAATGAACAAAGATAAAGCGATAATAATACAAAGCTCCATTATACATATTTCCTCTTATTTAACAAATACACTACATCACACATCTAATCCTTCCTCTCCTCGTGCACGTCATCCAGTCAACTAAGTATCTATTGCCCTCCCTTAAATATTCTCCCATTTTCTCTTGTTTTTTGAAGGGTAAAAAATCCCCTTAAGTAGGTCACCTGGCTAGCTGTCGTCCTGCAGCGACGTGAACCGGTTCCCCAGCGCCAGGGGCTGGCGCGTGTCGGCGCGGGGCGTGCCGGC
Source organism: Heliconius erato x Heliconius himera (assembly GCA_013421005.1). Taxonomy (NCBI): domain Eukaryota; kingdom Metazoa; phylum Arthropoda; class Insecta; order Lepidoptera; family Nymphalidae; genus Heliconius; species Heliconius erato x Heliconius himera. The sequence continues at coordinate 4,044 of JAATLQ010033683.1, read as the reverse complement.
CGCGCCGCCGCCCGCGCCGCCCGCCGTGCTCCAGCCGCCGGCGCGCTTGCCGCCCGCGCCCAGCACGGGGAAGTAGTCGTCGTTGTGGATGTCGGGGGCGTTCTTCTGTTGGGGGGAATTGGAGATAGAGGATTTACTAGTGATGTGGCGGATCGTTAACAGAGTATATACATATGAATACGGATGTTCAGTGTCAAGAACCGCTGGTAGACATCCAACACATTACTAGTATTTAGAATGGTCAGTCTAACGTTTTATAATGTTTCAGATGTGCAGTCCAGTCAACGAATCGTAGCGGCCCTGGAGCCAGGTGTAGAAAACTTAATTTTGGATTATTTTTTTTATTTTTGATTATTTTATTTTCAGGTGAACAATGCCCAAAACCTAACTTCAGAGCCGCCACGACTCGTCGACAATATTGTATAACGTATGATGTTTCGGAAATTTAACCGGGGACCTAGTCTGAGTATTTTAAGTAACATAGGGAGGGATGCGACAAGACTTTAGTGGTTAAAAGTTACAGCACAGTTAAGTTAGTTAACAGTTACGGTTTTAGAAAGTTTTCAGTTTGTTTGTTAACTGATTCCAGTTTTTATTGGCTATTTATAGAATATAGTCATTTATTATTTATTTACTTTTATCATTGCTATCAATATATAATTATAAATATAGTTTAAATCCTGTCTGTTTTTTTTCCAATATCGATAACGTAATTAGAACATAACAGTAATTCAAGCAGGCGAAGTTAGTTATGTACAAATCAATTATACTCACAGCTTGATGCCGTCTCACAGGTTCGGCTGCCTTGTTCCTGGACTGCGGTGGCACGTAGGCTGCTGGTTGCGCTCTCTCTTCACGCGGAGGAGGGGGCGCCGGCGTTGGTTGCTCAGGTTCCGCCTGGGGATTAGCAAAATACATTGGTTAAGTATAAATAAGTATCGATCTAATCTACATCAATATTATAAAGATAACGATGTATCGAAACCATCGTGGCGCAGTGGCACAGAACGTTACTGTAAGCGCGACAGATGTGGGTTCGAGTCATACCACGGGAACTTATAGTAGAATCCGGTTATAACTACGGCCAAGGGCCCGATGATGTCGTCGTAACGTCGTACTAACCGGAAGTCGTAACGTAAGTTAAGGAACAATTATTTTTTAGAAAGAAATCGATAATAATCAATAATGTACGCACATTCATCATGAACGTAAGGCATAACCGTCCTATATCTAAGTATACTCGTTTAAGTTACAACGCAGCATCTAGTCAAAAATGTATAATTTTTTATTGTTTTGAACTTTGATGAATACGTCAACATTAATAGTTATAAGAGGAGTCGTAATAAACGAGTGTACTTTTATAGTGACTTATATTTATACCAAACATATGCCCATAGTTGCGTCGCTAAAAACATTTGTCATATCAAACCAAAAAACTCGCAATTGTAGGCCGTCCCTTGTACCTTCACGTGATCTTGAGAAAAATGGTCTTAACATGCATTCAGACAGACAAGGACAAAGTACCCAAAAAAAAAACGTAAAGCTGCTTTTTAAAAAAGAAATATAAGAAAATCTCACAGGCTTATTCCAAGGCCCCTTATTCTTAGTGTTCTCAGGCGCACTATCCTCGGTTGTTGTATCCCTACCAGATTCAGGAGCACCGGCCCCCCCTTGAAGCACTTGTATCTTGAGGCCCGTGTAATCTTTCACTGGTTCTTCATAATCTTTCCACTCCTCCTCTTCCTAGAAATGATAAGTTTTATTGATAAGTTTAGATTATATGCAGCATTAAGTACCATTATGATTAAATGTAATATCAATTATGTATATCGATACCTCAATTCACAAACCAGGTAACTCCATCTGAATTTTGCAAGAAAATGTAAAAAAAAAAAAACAATTATGTTAATAGATAATATAGAAAATTATAGATTTTTTGCTGTATATTTAAGACAAGAATATTTTATTTAATAAGTTATCTGTAAAAAATAATGTAACTTTTCCGGTGCCTCTTGCACAATTTACACAGATGGAGTCAGTGTGTTTGCAAATTAATGTATGAATATACAGTTTGTATGCTCAAGACTTAATGTGCTTAGGAATGTGCAGTGGTCACACAAGCCATATCATTCTTAAAACCATGAAAAAAAATATTTGTGGGTTATGTAATAAATAGAAATAAATTTATGTTATGGATCAAGTGATTAATGGGGGCATTGTTTATAATGACTGGACATTATGAATGATGTAAGCTATAGAGAGTCAACTGAATAATTAATATTCAAATTTGGCTGTTTATTAGGATCTGATCTGGTCATTGAAAATATTTATGTGACCATTGGACAATTTGAAAATAAATATTTTATTATTTACCTTTAATTAATGCACAGCAGCAACCTGCTTGTGTCTACTCGGCCCAAGGAAATTTAACAATTCAACCCAATTTTATTAACTAACAAAACTTTTTTAGGTTAGTCTTTTTTTATATAACTGATTCTGTATAGATTATAAATTAATTTGACTGTAAACATTGCTATATTATTAATTCCAAAATAGACATTACATATTCAGGAATAATTACTTAAACATACATCAACAACTGTTTATATTATCGCTTGACACTAAATTACAAAATAAAATATGTCAAACTTTTTGAATTTTTGCATTTTGATAAAACTCATCAAATGTAGCTTTATCACCTAATTGCCAGATGCTAAACATTCATAAGGGCCAAACATTGTGATAAATTTATAAAGTTTATATAATAATTAATCAGCTGGACTGAAACTTTTAGCCATTGTTCATAATGCCCAGGCATTATAAATAATTATAAATAATGAACTATAAAATATACATGTATAAATATTATTAAAGAAAAACATTGTGAATGAATGAAAGCTATACCCAGGACACACTTGTAAGGCAAATGTTAAAACACTTAAAATGTAAGATGAGAACAATCAAGACTTTATTTAAAAGTTTTTTATACATTAATAATAAAATACATTTTTTATTAATAGCCTAAAAGACTCACTTGGGGCTGACATGGCACAGTAAGATAATGTTTGACTGTAACACAGCAGTTGTAGATTTGAATGCCACTCAAAAGAATGAATTATTATCATTACCTTATACTGGTAAAAAGACAAAGTGCCAGTTCCACTACTCAACACAAAATTTCTCAAATATTAAACTATGTGTGGTTAAGGAACAGAATGGTGGGAATAACACTAGGTTTCCTCTGCATATGCACCTTGTTATATGCACAATAGTGTAAAGCTAAATGAATAAACCAAGAAAAAAACTATTCTTGACTTAATTTTGCAAGTCATGATTGTCAAAAGGATAATTGAAATTTAATGGTCAAAAAGAAGCAAATGTAACATGATCATGAATTAACATCTTAAGTATTTAACTTACAAGTTGATTGCTGCTTGGACTCTGAAATATTTTTAAAATAATAAATTTAATGCAAAATTGTTATTTACTCACTTCAAAAAAATAAACTAATATAACACATAAAAAATTACGTTAATTAAATAATTTATTGTGACTTTTTTTATTTATAGTTCACTTCAGTACATTATTATCTTTGTAAGGCTTTACAACAATACTTAGAATTGTAAAATAAATTAACATAATAAAATATATCAAAACAAAATGATTCACCAAAGCATTATGCTCTTATAATTAATCACACAAATAAAATACTGCTAACATGTCACCTATAAATTATAATCGAATTTGTAATTACTTAACCTTAACATTTTTTAATTTTGACGTACTTTATAGAGGCAAGTAATTGCTGAACATTGATAGGGCGGAGCTTTATCCAGGTCAAATAAATTAAGTAACAAAGGAGTCGGAAAACAATATCTTCTTCCACGCGACAGTTTCAGTGACATTGTAATGCAACCTACATTGCTTTTTGTTACCTACTTTTTACGTATTAAATATATGTAATTATTATAGTTATAATTATTAACATACCCCAGCCCGACCAGTTTCTTCACCTTCCTGCGCTGGTCTCTCCTTCTTAGGCCT
>JAATLQ010033682.1:0-18882 GCA_013421005.1 Heliconius erato x Heliconius himera | reverse complement strand
AAATTAAAACACAATAATTAAAACACAATTTAAAATAAGACTTAGTACAAAATAGGATCGAGTCACAATGATACAGCGGAGATACAGCGGAGATAGGAGAATGTGTGGCTGTAATGAGAGTTCCGGGTAGACTAACTGCGCGTCTCCCAAAGAGTACTTTTATATTAATGATATAATGTATACATAGCGTTAAACTAATGCAATGCTGCATGTAAGGGTTCAAACCCTGTATATAACAGATCGAGCGTTGCATGGGGCGCTGCTTGCAAAACTTTCATCCTACGGGCTCCTCGAGAATTTATGAAAGTGGATCGCCAGCTTTCTAACTGGATGCAGCAACAAAGTCGCTGTCGACGACTGCAGCGTTTCGAATGACTGCCAGTATCGCGATCATCTGGAAAGTAAGGCCAATTTGGTGAAAGAAACTGAGGGTCATCAGCAGAGCGACACAGTACTTCACGCCAAAATATCATTTGGCTTTGTATAGGGTCCAGGTTCAGCCTCAAATGGAGTACAGTTTTCATCTCTGGGCTGGACACGCCAGTATCAGCTTGATCCATTTGATCGCATACAACATAGAGCCGTTCGAATTGTTGGAAACTCAAAAATCTGTGAAAGGCGATGAACATTTACCATAATAAAAACACTCATAGACTCATATCTATCTAAATAAAATAAAAAATTAAATCAGCTTCACGTTGTATCTATCCCGCACACAGCAGGGTAGGCAGAGGGAACCTAGTATTAAGACACTAGTTTTCCACATTCCGCCGAGTTTTAGAGGCATTGCATGATGAGTGGCGCAACTCAACGCCGCCGCCAATTTGCCTCGACACGAGAGAGAAGAAATGAAAATATAAATGTAAATAAATATTTCATTTCCTCGAGTGGGGATCGTACCCACAACTAGTCGATTTTGCAGTCACACTTTGTGCTTCTGCGCCACGACTGGCCTCATATCTATGTACTGATTTATAATAATAAAAAGCAGAAATAATTATTACACACACTAAACTAATATATAATACATACATTTAACAACAGTAAAATCGGATCTAAATTGCCTACACACTAATTTCCATAACACTGTAAATTACGTAATGATTATCCATATATATTGGAGGCCAGTCTTGGCGAAAGGGCACAAGCCTTTGACTATAAACCCACACAGGGTGTGGCTAATATAATATTTAATATTTTAATTTAATAATATATTATTTCAATTTCTAATACTTTTGATACCTCTATTTTCCAGCTTAGTCTTCCTGTAACTAGACGTAGAAGAACATATCTGATCGAAAGAATCGTTGATTTCTGAGACCTTTTGGCTTCTATCCTTAATGCTTATATCTTCGTTATCAATCCTGACATCATCTTATACTACACAATCTTGTTGCTCGGAGTGTACATCCAACGGAGAACAATGGTTCTCATTTTCTAAAATTAAAGATATTTTGGCCTGGTATAGCTGTTGACGGGACCCTGACTTATATTCAATCCTAAAATAAAAAATCATTCTATAATACTACATGACAAATCGTACAAACAAACACAATAATTAGCTTAAATAAATCACAATAATAAGAAATTGGAAACAATTACAAATTTATACAAAGCCCAATTATACGTCGAAATGATGTGTAACATGTTAATTAAAACAAAAGTATAGAACTTACCGACATAGCGCAAGAATGTCTTGTGAGGTGTCAAACCTACTAACTTGGTTCGGGAGTTAGCAGCGATATGATAAATGCGACAAAAGTATATTTCGCTGTGGTATACCGTACGTCAAATTTACGTAGATTGGGATTCTAGGGTTAAATTTCAAAATTCAGTATTAAATATGCTTTGTTGCACAATTGGCACAAGTCACAAACTCAAATAACAACTTAATCTAAATTAACCATAAAACACACATTTTTTTATAAAATCTGAACCAAATAAAAAATCAAAATGTATATAGTATTATTCAATTTTAAAGTTATTCAAAATTGCGGGCCAACGTGGACGCCCTAATGAGCTAGTACCGTATACGCTAGTACGTGAATTTTTGTGGCGCGGAACAAATGCGCTGTTAATTACTAGCCGAGATACAAAACGTAACTTTCTGAGCCAATTTTTGGCAATTTTTTCTTTGAATATACCACTTTTTCTATGAAAGCCCTTTAAGATATGTATTTTTTTGTGTTTTTATTTCTATACTATGCAGTAAAGTATTCAATTTAGAATTTTTAATTGTTGTTTATTGTTATATCCATATTCAATTGACCTAGATTTAAATTATACCATAACCATAGCCTAGCTTATATAGCACATATAATGGATATAATTAAGATATGTGTGTGACACATGCCACATTTTAAGTGCAGGAAGTAATTCATTCACCAATACACCAAAGCAGCAGTTCTTGAGATTAGCGCGTTCAACCAAACTCGTCAGCATAATATTAGTATAGATATATAAAAGTATTCCGTTCCTAACTGATAGACTGATAAACAAGGCCCAGACGGAACGTTAACTTTGTCATGTTCCTTTTGAACACCAAGAGAGAATATCCCGAAATTCCCACGAGAACGAGGATTTCACCTTTCATAACCCACACAAACAATATCATAGCAATTCAACTACAATAGTTTATATAATTTTAGGATATTTTTTTAAACTTCAATGACAACCATCTTTAATCAAGCATTACTTTTTTCGTAAAGGAGGGTAGGCAAAGAAAACCTAATGTTAAGACACTCCGTTACTAATTTTTCGCCGAATTTTCGGAACGAGCGGTGATTGCGTGTTAAGAGGTGGAACTCAACGCCGCGTTTCGTCTACCATAGCAAGGAAATAGAAATAAATTAAATATCGTAAATCATTTCTTGAGTGAGGTTCGAACCCACAACGTTGCGTAATTTTAAATTTCCCCAAATTTTCTTTCCTTATTACAAGTTTACAAAAGGTGTCTAGATCAGTCTGACTGAATATTATAGATGTAGATTTACCATTTACCGATTTTTTCCACTTCAACAATGTTTATATTTATTTTATAATTTCATTTCTATTTCGTTTTACTGTCGCAATAGAAGAAGAATGGACTATCTTCAAATTAAGCTCTACCTTTCAATTTATATGTGAGATGCATAAAAAATGTAATATTAAAGACGAAATTTACTATAGATTTCGACGAACTAATATAGCCTTTATTTAGTTCAAACAATGCAGTATTAATTAAATGTATTAGATTCATAAACGATGCATCCTCACGTTTCGGTAAATATCTAGTTTAAACGAAATAGCTTACGTCATAATATCTGTTCATAATTTTATGTTCTATATTGGATGTTATGATTTCATTTCAGACATGCAAAGATGTAACCAGTTCATAGTCGTTTGTATGTTTGTTTGTATGTATGAAATAATTCTCTTTTTTTTTTTTAATTTTTAAAGTGTTATTCCACACTTACGAAACTAAATAAGTAAAATAATTCTCGTTTTTGTTTATTTTCACTTTTATTTTTTTACTAATATAGTGTAATCAATATTAAAAAATAATGTAGGTAAGTCCTAGCTACCAGATCGCACCGTGAAACGCGTGAAACTATCATATATTAACTCTAGATACGCAACGTCCAACGATTTTATTATTGGTCTGACAAAAAACCCAGATTAATGAGAAGATTGGCGCGATCTGGTAGCTAGGACTTACCGAATTATTTTTTAGCTTTTAGTAGATACATTACCTACATTATTTTTATTGTAATAAAACCGTTTAACATAAAAATATTTTTTAATTGAATTTTTAAATATTAAAAACCTTAGTGTAAGGTATTCAATATACAATGTAACTACATAAAGTATTTTAAAATTAAATTTTTACTTGTTTCAGGTTACGTTATAGAAAAACAACGAGTGCCACCATATATCAAGTGTTCTTTATTAAAAATTTAAGGCTAGGTAAGTTGAATTTTTATTTTATTAAACATACTAATGTTTCGAAGCGCGGCGTTAAGTTTCGCTACTCCACACGCAATGCCTCCAAAATTCAGCGGAATGTCAAGAGCGGAGTGCCTTAACCTAATGTTAAGACTCACTCTCTATATCATGATACATGCGCCATACAGCTTAAAGGTATAGAAAAAAAACTTATGTTCCGTTAGCTTATTTGTTCGCATGTACTAATTATTTTTCGATTTTAACATAATATATATGTACGTTAAAGCTATTATAGGCCTTCCTATTTTCTTAAGAGAAAACTTAGCGGTTTAGATCATATATGTTAGAGAGGCAAATGAAAAAAGAGAGAGAATCGAAAATAGAAAAAAAGAGAGAGGTGTCGCTGCGTCACGACAACGCGACGTCTAGAATACATGTAGTGAATGAATATAAAAAGCATAATATAAAAAAATATATGAACACACTTTTATAATCCAAAATACTAAATCACCAATATTCCAAAGAACTTTTCAAAAATTGAAGTGCCACTCAGACTTTCAATTTTACTTACAAAACATCCAATCTAACAACAAAAGGCAAACATTTTCTGTTGAAAATGGGTAAAAATTTGTATAGAATCGATCGGATTTATAATAAAACTGGCTTATATAATAAAATTCGACTTCGGCTCCGTGGCCAAATGGATATACCTAACTAAAAGTTGTAGAGAATATAAATATGACACATTACAGCAGGAAAATAACGACTATATTTAAAAAAACATTAACGTGGCCACAGGCTGTGACCTTCCTTGAATAATGGGCTATACGACACAAAATAATATATATTTCGAACCAATAGTACCTGCTATTACCGCGTTATTCTACTAATATTATAAATATAAAATAATAAATATAAAAGTATGAGAGGGTGGATATGTATAAAGATGCTTATTTAGAAAACGTATAAAAAATTGAACGTAGCGGGACTCGAACCCGCGCCTCCTGGAAACCGACCAGGCGCTCTGACCGCTAAACTAAGCCATACGTTCTCATCAAGCTACATCGAAATTTTTATACGCTTGTTACAACTTATTTGTGTTGTTCGAGTCCCGCTAAATTCAAATCTTTATATATTTTCTAAATAAGTATTTTTCTTTCCTAAATGTGGATTAACACTTTAAAAATGTTTAAATATGTATAAAGATTTCGTATAATTTGCCTATAATATAAAATAAGTTTAAGCGGGCGAAGCAGCGGTTGGATTGATAGTGTTAGTATAGAAGTATAGGTATAGGCTATAACCGAAATTTCCAAAGGGAAGTTACATAATGTTCAATGGACAGCGTCACGTAGACCTGTCAGTGTGACGCGGATGAACGGAGGCAGTAAATTTGCCGACGAGATTGCTACATTTCTAAATACGTCCAGCGATAGGGGTTGTATTTTTAGAATATATCATATTTTACACTAGACAAGGGTTAGATAAGATAAAATTCGAATTTAGGCGGAAAATGGGGAAATAGAGTGTTTTGATACTAAATTCTGTCTAGCATTCCCCCTAGTATGATATAAACACATAGCCAACCGTTTACAGTTTCATACTGACCTACTCTGCCACGTTTGCCTATAAGAAAAACAATCCTTTATAAAATCAGCTTCACGCTGTATCTCGCCCACAGTAGGGTAGAGGGAACCTAGTGTTCACAACACTCCGTTCCACACTTTTCGCCAAATTTAGCATTTGGCATTGCATGTTGAGTGGCGGAACTTAACGCCGCGCTTTGCGTCGACACCAGAGCAAAGAAAAAAACATTTAATTTCCTTGAGTGGGGATGGAACCCACAACCAGTCGCAGTTTACAGTCACTTTGTGCCCCTGGGCAACGACCGACCCTTATAAAAATATAAAATAAAACTATACAATCCCTTATAAAAATATAAAACGAAACAATATATCCAAATTCAGTTCAACATACGAAAAATAAACTTATACAAGGGATTTCTTTCAGAGGTTATGCAAAAACATTTGCTTAGGATTGTACGCAATTTGGGCTCTATGTAAATTATTTCGCGGTTTCTCTTACACATCTGCTATACCCAATAAGCAAAGTTTGTATTGTAAATATGAATGGAATCGAGTTATTTTAATAATGAAGTGATGAGAAAGAAGCTTCACGCTCTTTCCCGCAAGTGAATAAGTTCCCAAAAGTGTTAAGACACTCCGTTCCCTATTTTCCGCCCAATTTTCGAAATGTTTTTGAGCGGCGGAACTGAATCGGAAAATCAATGAAATCGAACCTGCTACTTCCAAGTTTTTGTACTCCTTATTATATGTACTAAGCTACTTATATAATAATATTATTAAGCCCTTATCGAATCAGAAAAACATGTTATTGTTCTCTTTGATGATATAATAAGTTACACAAATATTATTCGCGACTGTCATATGTTTTGGTGTTCTCCGCACTAACCGAATTGAAGACATTGTGTTTTTAGCATAGATTATTGCTGTGTGAATTAACCACAATCAGCTTCACGCTGTATCCCGCAAAAGCAGGATGGGTAGACTGAACCTAGTGTTAAGACACTTCTCATTTTCTGGCCCCGAATTTTGGAGGCATTGCGTATTGACTGGCCAGGGCACAACGCCGCGCTATCCTCGACACCAGAGCGAAAAAATGAAAATATAAAATTAAATAAATAATTCATTTCCTCGAGTAGAGAGTAGCAAACCCACAACCAGTCGTATTTACGGTCACACACTTGTTACCCTGCGCCACGACTGATCTTTATTAACCATACACCACAATATTTATTATTAGCCACAATAATGTAAAAGCCTCACGATTTATTCCGCACCTATGTACGGTTCCTATTGTGATACTTTCTTTCCCCACTTTTCGCCGAAGTCTGAGGCATTTTGAGTGGCGGAACTCAACGCCACTCTTTCCCTCGTTACCAGTGCGAAACAATGAAAATTTTAAATATTTCATTACTATAAGTGGGAGTCGCACCCACAACCCCATTGAATCGCGTTTAATTCAAAATTCAAAATAAAAAATCAATGCACATAAGAAATAAAACAAAAAGAAGCGTCAAAATAACTCTATAGAATTCTTAAATAAAGCCACACATCGCTTTTAGAATAATTTTTATTTCTTTTAAAAAAGCTCTAAAATAGGATATATTTATTTTTATTTACGGCTATTTATATTGTGACGTTGACAGATGAACGCTCAGCGTCCACGTAGCAGACCAATCCCGGACGTTGTTATCCGTCAAGTCGGGTAAAGGACAGGAAATAACGATATTGCCATTGTATTAAATATAATAAAAAGATAAAAGAAATATCTTTCTTTCTATACACACATATTAGAGATGGCGAGAATTTTCGAGATGTTGGATATTGAATTGTGGAACTATAAAATAATAAATATCTTATAAAAAAAATAAAATACGGCCCCGTACTTTTTTTAAATTTATGTAAGCCTAGCTTTATCAAAACTAATATTACAAAATTATTTCAAGATAATCACTTTTCCCTTATAGTCCAAGATCTCAGGGCCGCTAGGCCTACGTTATTTTAGCAAAGCAAAGATTTTGAGGACTATTAGTTTAATATGTAGTTAAGACAGTATGCCTATACACTAACATGAAAGTGGGGCCTGTTCGGACGTAGAGCCAAATAAAGGTATATCTCTGTCTGTTCTGGTGGTTTGAGCCATCTAAATGATTTGGGTGGTTAAAAGGGGTCTTGAAATAGTCCGTAAATAATATATGTAAAATTTAGGTTTGCTAGTATAACGTATTTTGGCTTAAATTTAAACAACCTTTAGGGCGTCTGGCAGGAGTAAAGGCCCACGTAAAGGGTTTGGTAATAATAAATATACATTTATGATATAATTCTTAACAATATATCTAACTAAGAGCGCTTCTATCTTTACCTTAAGATGGCTCTACGTTTTTTGTTAAAATACGTATTTACTAACTTGAAAGGGGGCCCCTTTCAAGTTAGTAAATACTACTAGTATTTCGTTTTAACTACATATTAGACTATTAATCCTTAAAATTTCAGCTTTGCTAAAATCACGTAGGTCTGAGGGCCCTGGGATCTCAGTCTATTAAATATGTATGATTCCAATGATTAATATCATTAGAATCAACATATTAATGTACCTATTTAATATAACTGTACTGTAATTCAGTGACATGTTATTTCTTTTGAGAAAAAAAAAACTCTTTAAGTACATAGAATTGTAACGTATTACGATACTTTATACATTATTTAAATCTTTTTTCGAGCTTCACGCATCTCCGACGTTTTCAATAGAGACTCAACGGGGCAATATACTCCTACGCTACTGTTATAATGTTTTCGTATCTAGAATATTTTACAATAACAATAAAAGACTATTATTGTAGTCCAAATGTTTTTTATTTACTTTTTTTTTCAACAAATAACACGAACTTACTTTTGATTGCTGTTTTGCAATCAATTAACTATATTATAGTAAGTTTTCTGTAAAACATCCTTTGTTTTAATGTTTTTAGTATTTGCCGTGGTGCAATGCTTGTGATACCAGATGATTTTAAGTTCGATTACAAATCTGAGAAAGATTATATTCATCTAGTACTACTAGTGATGGCCCCAACGAGGCTTCGCCCGCTTACACTAGACAATAATTTATTTTATCATATAATTACTTTCGTAATTTTATAACATTATCATTTTAAACAATATCTATACATTGACAGCCAAAGCTTTAGCGAAATCAATGAAATACTTATTTTGTAACAATATTGTCACATGCAACTCTTTGTATGGGCATAATTTTTTTATTTGTTGAAAAGAAGCTTGTCATAACAGAATAGTGAAAACTGTATTTAAATTAGTTAAGCCGTTTCTGAGATAAGCGTGAACGAACGCATAGACAAACAGATAAAACACGTAAAAGTAATTATTCAATTATATTAATAAAGGTCCCCAATAACATTTTATCTTATATATCTTCCATGTATAGATTATCATCAGCAACACCATCGTCATTAGACTGTATTAGTACGTTGTCGGACAAAGGCCTCTCCTAACATATTGATTCAATATATAGAGTACATCGGCAGTGCGATCAGGCAATAGCCATATTATCGTCGAACTGATAACGGCCCGATCGCACGCGACTATTATAAGTCGTAATAGTTTAAAATCGCGCCCAGAGATTTTTATTATTTCAGACATATTTTCGTTTACTTATGTAATGTATATAAAAAATACGCTGATATATAATATATGTACCTACGTCAAAAAAGAGACCAGTAGTGGCGCTGGGGCACAAAGTGTGACTGTAAATGCGACTGGTTGTGGATATGATCCCCTCTCGGGGAAATGAAATATTTATTTTCACGCAATGCCTCCAGAATTCGGTGGAAAATTGAAAACGGAGTGTCTTAACACTAGGGTACCTCTGCCTACTCTGATGTGTGATACAGCGTGAAGCCGATAGAATTTTAAATTAATATAAAAAGTTGCTATAAAGATGTAGAAACGATAAAATATCTATATCTATAACTATAAGTTTAAGCGAGCGAGTGAGCTGTGTTTTAGTATGTGTCTAGTATGTATATAAATCTAAGATTTGTATCATAATATGAATGCAATAACTTATGTTAAGCTAATGGATATTTGGCATAAAATTTTACAGCTCTAGGTTTTATGATGATGAAAATGAAACTAGTAACTTTAATTGTCCTCCATGTACGTATGTATACATATATATTAATATTTATGTATTAACTTGTTTTTTCTTATTATTACTGTGTTACTTCAACGATAAAATAAATATAGAAGCTGTCGTGGCGTCATCGACACAGCGTCTGGCTATCAAAGCGTCGGTTGTAGGTTCGATTTTCAATTTTGAGGGAGAATTTTATTCGTTTTCGCGCAAAGCGCAAAGCGCGTCCTTGTATTCCACCAGTGAACACTCAATATCCTAAAAAAAAATAGGCAAAAAGTAGGGAAAGAACGATTTTAGAAATTTTAATTTTGGACTCCTGAGAATAATATGGAATTTACTGCAGCTGTATTTTAATTGATTTAATTGTAAGTACGTAGTACCTTGAACGTATGGCGAAGTGGTCAGCTCACTTGGACGGTATTCAAGAAACGCGGTTTCAAATCTCGCTACATTAAAATTTTATGTTTTCTAAAATATGTAGTTTTTTTAATTTGTAATATCTTATTATTTAACTCATTTAAAAAACATGTACACTGAAAAATGCCCCCAATGATAGATTTTCTGTTATATCTTGCTTGAGGCCAGTCGTGACACACGGGCTCAAAGTAAGAACGCAACGGTTGAGGGTTCGATCCACATTCGAAGAAATTAAATATTTATTTAAATTTATATTTCCATTTCTACGTTGTGCTTTTGATGCACAGCGCGGCGTTGAGTTCCGCCACTCAATACATAATATCTCCCCCTGCTTCCCTCTGCTTACCCGGCTGTGTGTGGGATACATCATTAAAAAAAATGTATATGCTATAATAATAATATTTAATAATACTATATAATAATGTAATTGCTTACTTACAAATTTTAAGCAAATAATAAGTACAACGCTGAAATATTTAGCCAATTTTAAGTGACCGTCGTCTGTCAGTGTGGCAGCGTGTGACTTTACTGCCATGGTTGTGGGATCGATCGATTGATCTCGGGAAAACGAATCGTTTTAAATTATGTTCTTATCCCCTTACTGGTGGACAAAGCACGGCGTTAAGTTACGTACGAAATATAGAGTTCGAACTCAATGTCGCGCTTCGTCCTACCAAAACAGGAAAATAAAAATAATTTATTCCTCTAAGTGGATGACTAAAGGATCCATTAGTTAAATTAGAAAATATCGTAAAGCGCTACCTAATGCAATAATAATTGAAGTTTCTAAATTCTTCTATTAACTTTACAACGACGGCGATACAATGGTAAAATTCTAATTTAATGATTTTTACCTTGGCACTTAACAAAATTTATAGACATTTTTATAAAAAACAAAACACATTTTTATCTTGTACTGTATATGTGTACTGTGTCGAAAGGAGACGGAGCTCCGCTATATGTGGCATACGTTTACGAAAATGAATACATTATATATATATATATATATATATATATATATATATATATATATATATATATATATATATATATATATATATATATATATATATATATTGCGTGTTGAGTGGCAGAACTCAACGCCGCGCTTAGCCTCGACATCAGAGCGATGAAATGGAAATATAAATATAAGTAAATATTTCATCTCCTCGAGAGGGGATCGAACCCACAACCAGTCGGTTTTACAGTCACACCTCGTGCCGCTGCGCCACGACGGGCCTCAACTATATTACTGAATATTTATATTAGCATAACTTATTTTACTAAAAAAATGAGAATCCAAATTTAAAATTATTTTCTATATGAGAAAATCGTTTTATTCGGAACAGCAGAACGAAATGGTAATTAAAAGAAATATCACTTTATATATTTAATCTATAAAAATCACTTCTGCGTTATCATATTACTATTAATATATTTACGGTGGATGATCCATATCTCTTACGATGTTTCCTACAATTAACGGAAGCCCGTTCCCTGTAGGGGATCAAAATTCAATATCCGGCTTGGTATTTCATAGGGATTGGTGTAGGTATTATTACTGTGGAATAGACGTTTAGGTATTTCCATTTTACCCAACGTTACCCAACAAAACAATACATCTTTAAATGTAATTTAAAAGACTTAGTGTCACTTACTACTCCTATTTATTGAGACCGTCGTAGCGCAGGGGCACAAGCGTGCGATAGTAAACGCAACGGCCGTGTGTTCGATTAGGGAATCGACAGGTTTCGAGGCACTGAAATATTTAATATTTTCTTTATTTTATAAGGGTTCCGCCCCGCTCTAAACAATAGTAAACTTTACATGGATAACAAAAAAACATTGTTAGTGCGTTGGTAATATTTCTTTAATATATATTTTTTTGCTATTTTTTCGGGCATTTCTGTCAGAATTTATGGCATAACTTGACGTAAATCTTTTACGATTGAATTCACGCAACATTCCACAACCGTCTTATATAGAATTGCATGATTTGTTGCCGTTTTTGGCGAAGTTGAAATATTAGAAATATTTTATTTTCCATATAAATACTGCAAAAAAAATATTAATCATGGAAGTACAGTATATATTATACATATATGGTATAGGCAAACCCAAAATAGTGTTTGATAGAAAACTATTTTAAAAGATCTGCTCCGCCACTCAACGCACAAAACTCCATTCGGCGGAAAGTGGACAACGGAAGTGTCTTAATGGAATCGGATTAAATGAGGGTCTGTGTAAGTCCCCAGGTTCCCTCTACTTACCCTACTATGTGCGTAAAGCTGTACTGTGAATCAAAAATAACCTCTATAGTATAATTAAAGATAAGATTGTTTTAAACATTTAATAGTTCTATTTTGTAATGTAACTTTGTGTTATGTCTATATGACTGTCTTTATGTTACAACGTGATTTTAAAAACTTACGGCAGCTCAGGGAATAGTTAAAGGCAAAGTAAAGAAACAAAAGGCCCTTTTGGGAAATCCCTTACGTGAGTTTGTCGAGTTTATTGAACATTATACGCTATATATGTTTCAAAGTAGACGTGATTTGTCTGAATAGACGGGTTGGTTATGGGTTCAAATCCTCATGGCGAGAATGCATATTATTATGTCAATTTCTATTAAGTATAATAAGTCCGTTATAGGTGTTAGTTATTACAAATTGGCATGTCAATGTATTTTACATCCTACAGAATACACAGTTTTTTTTTGACATAGATTTAACTAAGAGAACTTATATTAAAACAAGTCGTATCCCATTTATTGCTCAATATTTCGAGATATGGCGTGTTTAGAGACGGACCTCGGTGTCGAGATTTATCTCGTGACTAGAGAAAAAAATATTAAATAAATAATTGAATCAAATCCACCAACGTTGTACTCAAATTCATAGTCAGATGCTGTGCCTGGAGCGTGTTTTTGAGCTTCACGCTGCATTTATAACAATTTATAAAATCAGCGGGAATATTTCAATGTAGGCACAAGAAACCTGAAAACTTAATGTTATGATACTCCGTTCCCATCGAGACATTTCCGTTCCCCATTGTCTGCCGAATTCTAGAGGGATGTGTCGTGAAAATTAAAGCTTCCAGTATAACAAGTTATTACTTGACAAATTTACTCCTTATATATTAATAAGAAACCAGCAATAGCCGACTGAATATAAATTACCGTCGCAGATGTTTTGGCATTTAAAGAATGTCATTAAAGTTGTGGTCTTGCATAAAGACGCAGAGCTTTGTGCTTTGAGAAAGCTTTGACAAAGGTGCAATAGAGTCGGCCTGCGCTTAACTACCACTAAATTTACTTGCGAAATAATCTGTGTAGACTGTAAATGATATAAAGTATGATAGAATTGTTTCTTTTTATGAAAAAAATCTGGCAATGTTAACGTTGTTTTTTTTCGTAAAATTTTAATTTAAATATGTTATCGTTAAATATTTTCCAGTTTTGAACAAAATAATCTAGAGTATATACTAAAGGCAAATGATTACATTATTTGTCAAGCACAATAGTATTCATTAAAAAAATCAAGAATTAATTGACACATTTCTGATTTTTATCCTTATTTTGTGACAGATATTTCGTTCTATTTCATTTACTTTCTTTTTTTTGGTTTCAGATTGTGCAATACATTTACGCGCAGCGCGTATGGGTCGCGTCCACTCAGGGTACTTACCTAGGACACGTGGCTGTCGACTGCTTTTGCCAGTACCTTCACCAAAAAATGCTTATCTTATTGATCTTCATAAATTAAACGTGCCCTGCTCTAGTGGGTTTGTCAAATTCGCTCTTAACTCACCAACTCTTTGTGGTAAGCTGGAACAAATACCAGCAACAAGCAGAAGACATCTGTATCTGTCCTCATTAAGCAGGCCAGAACTAGAAATACACGGTCGACCCACGTTCGCCGCGACATACCGCCTAGTAGACCATTGTCATGATGTTCTTCTGACGGAAAGGAACGGCTCGTTCGAAGTCGGCCCAACGACAAAATTATTCTGCTCATACAAAATTCACTTGCCGTATGGCAATAGAGTTGCTTTAAGGCTACAAATGGGCACTGGACCAATCGGGAGAAAAGACCCTGAAAATTCTAATATTATACATGAAGACGTTCATACATTTTGTAGAGGTATGGAACTAAATTTAATAGATGGAGAATCAAGGTGGAAGCACTGTTCACAACCTGGAGACCCTCTACGAAGTGTTCAAATTATTTCGGAAAGAAATTCTGTTAGACTAAACATAAGTATACTTGCAAAGAAGAACTCATCTGCCATGTGGCTAAAAGTGTGGTGGATGGATAAACCTATTGAGGAAGTTATTGGACATTGTGAGTATGGATGGGTTGTATCAGAAGATTTTTGTATAACAGCTATGAGAGACGCCAAGAAAGCGTGGAGACAAGCGGAACTGGAGTGCACGAGAATAGGCGGTCATCTTGCCAGCGTGTTAAATGAACGACAGCAACAAATCATGGACCAACTTTTAATTCATGCGTAAGTGATGACTATTTATATTTTAATCCTAAAATATATCTAATTATATTAGATATTTATGAATATTATGAAAACTTTACACCTTCCCCAATAATACATTATCTCTCCACTAGAAAATGGGTAGAAATGCATATTTGTATATAGACTGAGATCCCTTAGACCTACGTCATTTTAGCAAAGCTGAAATTGAAACTGAAACTGAAAAGACTAATAGTCTAATAAGCTAAGATGGTATGCGTACTTCCTAACTTGAAAGCGGGGTGGCCCTTTTAGGTGTAGTGCCAACTTAAGGTATACGCTCACCTACGTTAAAGTAGAAACGCTCGTATTTAAATATGTTGTTTAGAGTAATATAAAAAATGTATATTTATCATTACTAGACCCTTTACGTGGGCCTTTACTCCTGTAAGACGTCCTAAAAGGTTGTTAAAAGTTGGAGCAAAATACATTATACTAGCAAGCTTTAATTTTACATATATTATTTACTCACTATTTCAAGACCCCCTCTAAGCATCCAGCCCAATACGAAGTCTCAATCATATTCCCAAACAGAGATATACATTTATTTGGAGCTACCTCTGAAATGGCTCCACTTTCAAGTTAGTGAGTACGCATGCAGCGTTAACTACACTACTATTAAAGTAACAGTCCTCAAAATTTCAGCTTTGCTAAAATAACGTAGGTATGGCGGCCCTGGGATCTTGAGTTAATATGTATATATGCATAGAAATACATATTATAAATATAAATGAGACTTTAACGTCAATATCATCCAACGTTAAAACTTTTGACACAGTTATATTAAAATAAGCCAACTTTTATCAGAATTTATTTAGACTTAAATATATTATACATGCAAATCCAAGATATTGAGGCTTTGTATCAAAAATCATATTGTTTCCATACAATTGTTGCGCGTAAATAAACTGAAACATTCACATCACCAAATATCAAACTTTTGTTCTAAGTTAAACAATGTTTTGGCATGAGTTCCGAACGTATTGTATTGATATTTCAGACTATTCGTTTGGTATGTCAAAATATTAACTTAATTGGTTTTGTGATGATATAATATTGATTTGAGTTTCAAATCAGGATTTATAGGTTCGGTTTCAGCTCAGCTTCACGCTGTATCCCGCACACAGCAGGGTAGGCAGAGGGAACCTAGTGTTAAGACACTCCGTATCCCACTTTCTGCCTAATGGCAGAAATAGGAGGGTTTCAGCTAAATATAAATATTTATGGAATAACCCGTCGGAATTCTGTCATAAAATTAAAAAAAACATTTTACACATTACTTACAGACCTGGTGCTGGAATTGATGATGTATACTGGATAGGTGCAACAGACGCTGTCCACGAAGGCGAGTTCCGCTGGTCAGATGGACTGCCTTTTTCATATGCACGTGAGTATTTCTAAGCTTTATTACCCGTACTTTTGTGTTTTTTTCACCTTCTTGTAACTATAGCAGGATAGGCAAAAGGAACCCGCCTATAGCATGATAGGCAAAAGGAACCCAGTGCTGCCTGTAAAAATCACAGAATATCTTTTATTTTCTTTTTCTTCATTTTTTTCTTACCTTGCTTAAGACGACTGAATATTTTTTTCATTGAATTAATATAATAAATACAATAAGCTGCTTCACAATGTATTTTTAAGATTAGAGTAAGAACTAAGAGCCTATAAGAAAGTAAGACATCCCAAGACGCCAGCCGGTCTAGACAAGGCGTTTGTATGTGTTTGTATGATCAATTTGCTTAATTACGTTGTGCTTGTAGCTCTAAATCGTATTTTAGTTAGTAGTTACAATTTTTAATACTGTTAAGTCGGTCGTGACGCCGCGGCACGTATCTCTATAAACTCGACGGTTTATAGTGAGGCGTGCCGCGGAACCTAGGAACTTTTTGCCTCGTTACCAGGGCGGGGAATTGAAAATATTAAATATATTATTTCCTCTAGTGGAAGTCGAACCGACAACATGTCTCATTGACAGTCATATGCTTGTGGACCTGCGCCAAGACTGGCCACAGTGTGTTTGCAAACCTAAAAAGTATCGTTTAATCTCTTTACAATTGAACTAGTTTTAGCTTACGGCTACACTCCACTGGGCAAATGGAAATAATTAATTATGTATAATACATGACACATAATTCTAAGAGTAAATGTAAACAATACTTATTTAGAAATTTCTAAATAAGTATTTTTGTTTCCTAAGTGTGGAATAACACTTTAAAATATGTAAAAAATATAAATATTTTCTTGATATACCAACACAAAAGTCCATTTCGGGTCAGATGTTTCTGAGATTAGTGAGTTCAACTAAACAAACTAATGAACTTCATAATGTTCATAAAACAACGGTGTCATAGATTTTTAATTTAGGAAAATTAGGAGCGTGAAGACGCTGTATTCCGCACATAACAAAGGCAGATACAATTTGAAAAGCTAGTGTTAAATCACTCCGTTTTCATTAAGACACTCCCGTTACCCACTTTCCGCCGAATTCCTGAGGCATTGCGTATTGAGTTGTAGAACTCAACGCTAGTCAAGAAGGCCAGTCATGGCGCAGCGGCACAAAGTGTGACTGTAAAACCGACTGGTTGTGGGTTCGATCCCCACTCGAGGAGATGAAATATTTACTTAAATTTATATTTCCATTTCTTCGCTCTGGTGTCGAGGCAAAGCGTGGCGTTGAGTTCTGCCACTTAACACGCAATGCCTTCAGAATTCGGCAGAAAGTGAAGAACGGAGTTTGTTACACTAGGTTCCCTCTGCCTACCCTGCTGTGTGCTGGATACAGCGTGAAGCTGATTTATTTATTTTTAACTCAACGCCGCCTTTTAATCACAGAGCAAGCAAATGAAAATATAAAATAGTTCATTCTCCCAAATGGGAATCGAACTCACAACCATGTCCTTTCGCATCACGACGGCCTTCGGTATCAGGTTAATAATTATTTTACTTACATGAGGTTTTGTTTATGCTACCTAATGGCATACCTAAATCTTTCAGTAAATGGACAGTGTATTGACTCAGGTGGCAGCTGTGAAATTGATACGGTAATCTTAATCCCACTTTGGCAAGATGTAAACAATTTACTTAGGTTGACTACTTTATACTTATAGAAAGTATCTATAAGTCCTCTCTGTCTTCGTCATTTACTTAGTTTTTGTGAATATTGGACTTTTTAGTAGGTGACTAGTTTCAGGACTTTTTAAGATGAATTATTGATTTCTATAACATATTTAATGTTTATATTGAAGATTGACGTTATACAATAAACAAGCTGCACATATAGCAACATACAGTACGTAGCGCAGGGAATGCAATTTGAGTAAAAAAAAATAATATTCATTGGGGTAAATCTTGAAAAATAAAAACTTATTGACATTATTTGGTACAGAAAAGTATATAAGTACTATCAGAAATTACTATTTCTTAATTTTAAATAATAAAACCAGAAAAAAATATATAAAATGAAACGTAGCCAAAAGATTGAGAAGGATAAATCAGTATGACCTCCAACTGACAATCACAGGTAAAACTCTGTGGAAAATAAAAAAAAAACAACTTGTAAAACAAAGTATATATTATAAACTACATATAGGTGGAGATCCCATCGTTTAAAACTGTAGGGATCAGATTTTCTAATGAAACTTATATTTAAGAATGATACATGATAGTAGAATAGATTACACTAGGGTTGCCCAAAAAAATCCTGCCGCAATCACCTTTAATTAATGTTTTTCGTAACTCGTTTTTGGAGAAAATTGCACTCATATGTTTTTTATGTGAATCAAACATCATTTGAAAGAAAATCGCATAAGGAATTGGAAAAACAATGGTTGCCAGCTCTCAGTCTGCCGCAAGTCCAGGGTTGCCTGGTTTAAAGAGGTTACGTAATGTGAATATTTGCACTCATGTGCTTTCTTAATGAATTATATATCAAATTAAAGCTTATTTTTTTCTCATCACTAAAACACATGGTTGCCTGGAAAATGGCAGCCGCAAGCAAAGGTTGCCATCATTTGAAATTTTTTATTCTGATTCCGTTTGACTTAGAATAGACGATGAAATACGCGATTTGCCTTATGTTTTAAAGTAAAATATTATAAAATAGAAGGTCAATCTTAAAATTAATGTTTATTCTAGCTATTTACCTGTTAAATGATGATTATAATCATATTAAGAACATACAAAAAACTATTTAAATATGAAATCATCCTTATTTTTCAAGTGAAATAATGAACCCATGATATTAAGTCTTTGCTAAATCTGTTTTCTAAATACTAATACTAA
>JAATLQ010033681.1:0-18877 GCA_013421005.1 Heliconius erato x Heliconius himera | reverse complement strand
TGGCTACGTCCAGGAAGGCTGCAACTGCACTCTCCTTCCTGTTTGCTGCTGCTGCGGCGAAGTGGATGACGCGGGCCACTTGAAGCGAGGTTGAGTGGCCGCTTCGGAAGCCAAACTGTTCGGGCCGCGGTTGGAGGTGCGGCTGAAGGAGTGGGAGCAGCATCCTCTCGAACAGCTTGGCTATGGAGTTCAGAAGTGTGATGGGGCGGTACCCCTCTGGCTTCCTGTGGTTCTTCTTCTGGTTCTGGTATTTGGTTTGACACTTTGCACAATTTATTCTTTTTTGCGTAACCAGTACATTCAATTTACAAACGTTACACGTGCTTGACATTATAAATAAACTTATAATAATATTTTTTTAAAATAAAAATTTTATTTGTGCGTGACTTGGTCTTGAACTCTGATCACACATTCTACTTAAATCTGCAACTCTGTACACTGAGCTATCGAAGCAGCTAGGACTTATTGTGAATATGGTAGTTATATTCTAAGACAATAATTATTTTCTATTCTGTTCATTTTATAAATAAATTATGCGGGTATTTGCCCATCGACTTCTTGCACTAGAAAACTTTAGAACAGATTTTAAGCACTTAATCAACTACTACGTTTTAAAATATAAATTGCAATTACGTAAATTGCTATAAATATAGTTTAAATAAATATTTCACTTGATTTTAGTTACTTTAAACTACGAAATTTAATTTTTGAAAGCGGACCGAACAAAGAACGAAGCAGTACATGCTTGACAGCAGGGGGGTATGATAATTAATGTTCTGGGTTCAATTCTCACTCTAGCAAATGAATAGTAGCTGCTAATGATGATTAGAAATAATCAGATTTTTATTGTAAATATTTTTAAATGTATAATTTTTACCTTCTCTGTACTCATAGAGACCACATTTACTTCTCTTTCTTTGGGTGTCGTCATTTTAGCTAAAAATTATAAGTAAATTTATTTATAATACTAAATTAAAGGCAATAAATCACCATCATCAAATGATCATCATCATAAATATATTTACAAAAATAATATATGCTACATTATTTATTCTGGACTTATGTACAGAGAAACGTATATTTTTTTTTATAAATAAGAATTAATTTAAGTTTAACATTTTACCTATAGCAATCTATAATTTAAAAGTATTTTTTAATACATTACCAAACTTAAGGCAGTAAATAAAATATTATTAGAGTATTTAAGAAAATATAACTAGCTTACAAAAATGTATCTTTGTTTTATTAAATTAATAGTTAATTAAGTTTATTTAATTATGAATTTAAAAGTTGTAATTTTTTTACCTTTTATCCTGGCGCAGGGACTAAATATAACATTATCGATTTTATTCATATTATTTAAGTTATTTTGTATTTTGAAGCAGAAACAAAAGTTTAAAAAGCATAAATAACACGAAATGTAAATAAAAGCACTTCTGTTCTGTTCTGTTTTTTATTTTATGGCTTTTAGGCGTGCCAGTAGAGCACAGTTTATTTCGCCAATGTCACGTAGAATGGAGAAAAAAGCACTTCAGTACACACTAAACACAAATAAATTGACAATAAATTGGCGTTTGCTTTTTTTTTGTGAAAGTGCTCTATGGTATTTCTGAAAAATTAAAAATGTCAAAATGACTTGACAAGTGCCAAAAAAACCCTCAATAGTTTGCGTTTAAATTGGAAAATTAATGCAAAAAGACATTCAGCCTTTTAATAATTTAACTTTGTTAGTAAAATAGTGTGCTATTTCGTGATAATTCTACAAAATATATTGCGTTATGCATAATTCTCTTCGAACATAAGTGAGACATTGACAGGGTAACGCTTCGGGTGTTGCGTGCATACAGATTAAAAAGTTAATTTTATCTATGGTTTACAAAGAATTGTAATTACAAAAATATGTTATTTTATTATACGTTTTTTCATAAAATAGTATAATAATAGCAGAATAAATTTAGTAAGTAAACGATTACTATTATTACTGCTACTATTGTTTTAAATGTAACTGATATATGATTTCCAACGCTAATATTATATCAATACGGTTACTAAGCTAATAATTAATTTAATAATTATTACTAGAATCACAAACAAAGATAATATCCATACAAATAGTAAAAAATGAACAAGGCTACTACAATAAAAGAAGCTATAAAGAAATGGGAAGAGAAATCAGGCCAGCATGCAGCACAGGCTACCGAAGTCAGTTTAATATTTCAATGGCCCCCGATTGAAAAAATGGATAATTCCTTATCTAGTTTAACTACTTGCGAGTATGTAATTACTAGTAACTACATTCCTTAATTATTATACGAATATAAACGGTTTTTCAAATAAGGACGATCTATATACATCTATCCTCTACATGTAGGGCATGATTCATTTTATATGTATACTTCTTGAAGATGACGTTCTTTAAAGCTTTACACTGTAATCCATCACATAGCATGGTAGGCAGAGGGAACCTAGGTCAATACTCTCAGATTATAATAAGACACTTCCGTTTCTCGCCTTTTGCCAAATTCTGGAGGCATTGCGTGTTGAGTGGCGGACCTCAATTCCACACTTGCCACGTGAAAATATTGTATTGAAAATATGTATTGCGTTTACCATCGCACGCCTGTGCCCCTACTCCACGACTGGCTTTGCACTTATTTTTTTATATTTTTAATAATTTTTGTAATAGATAAAAAATAATTCTAATTCTAAATAAATTATTAATTCATACAATTGTTATTCTCTTAGAAAATTAAGTTTATCAACAAACATGATTGAAAAAGTAACGGGATTGAATAGTTTGAAAAAATTGCGAGTTTTATCTCTTGGGAGGAATTATATCAAATCTTTTGCTGGTATGGTAAGTTGAATTACCTATTTCTTTTAACGTCCCGCATCTTCTGCATATAGTAGTGTAGGCAGACCACCACCATGCTATGCAGACCAGACTCATGCTACATGTCTGAGAGTAGTGTGTATTATTTATCTTCTTGAGTCGTTATGTATATTAATGAAAACCGCATTAAAATCTGAGGACCGACCTTTTTTTAATTTACATTGTGTAATAAAAATAATAATAAAATATATAATTAAATTATTTTCAATGTTCATAAGGAGTCACTCGGCGATACATTAGAAGAATTGTGGATATCGTACAATTTAATTGAAAAATTAAAAGGAATCAATGTTTTGAGAAGCTTAAAAGTTCTTTATATGAGTAACAATTTGGTAAAAGAATGGAGCGAATTCAACAAGTTGCAGGTATACCTACTTTATTTTTAACTTGGTTTTATCAGCGTCTTTATCTACATGATTAAATGAATAATGACTACTGGTTGGGTATAACACATGACACATTCTAAGAGCGGGAGGTAACTTTGACTGCAGGTACAATGGCTTATATCAAAACAATTGTCATTTAATATAGTCTGTAGCCTTGTATTATAAAAATGTATGAATAAACACTTAATGCTTACAGGAATTACCAAATCTAGAAGATTTGTTGTTTGTTGGTAACCCTCTATACGACGGTTGCGAGTTAGAAGTGTGGAGGTCGGAGGCGGCGCGGAGGTTGCCCAATTTAAAGAAATTGGACGGTGAAACTGTGTTGCGAGAAGACGAACCCCCTTTGACTGTTGCGGATTTAGAAGTTAGTTTATGTTATATTCTTCTTCTTCCATAACTTTTGTTTGCGTGAATTTAACGCGTGAAATTCCGTTTTTCCCGTTCTGGTAGTAATTTCGAAATATTGTCTGTTTATATTCCCCGACAGTCCTTAAGCTACCTTTATTCCAATATTAAATGTTGTAACTCCAGAAGTATACTTATGGTTGGTAGAGATATTAGTAGATTACAGGTTCATTTTTCACCCAAACAAACACATTACATGTTATGTAATGAAATTTAATTTAACAATAATATTTTAAGCGTAAATATTCTTTAAATAGAGATTTTAATCTACAACATCCAATCCATATATTATTATTGTAAAATATTTGTTTTACAGCCTGATGGTGGTGATGCTGTCGAGACTCTCGTCAGTGCAGAACCCAATGACTGAAATAAAATATATTAAAACGGAATTAAAATTGTTCTCTATTTTATTTAAAATATATTAAGCATATGCCTTGCCTTAATTTTACAGTGATTATTTAAAAAATTGTATATATATATGTATACATATATTGATGAGATCAATTTAACAACGAAAAATAAATCTTAACCTATATTAAGATTTATTTTTCGATGTTTTAAACGCCTACCATATATTTATAAGATGTTTTAAACGCCTACCATGTTACAGAACAATGTATAGAAAATTCATAATGAAAAAAAAGGCAAATCTCTCTATATTGCAATATTTTGTAAATAAATTTAGTACAATTAGGAGTCATGATTAATTATAGCCTGGCCGCATACGTACAATAAAATTGTCAATAAAGAACGTATTGTCAATAATAATATGTGTGTGTGGCCAGTTTGTCAATATTATTGTAGGTTTCTAGAAATTTTGTTTTTGCCACGACAATATCGAGGGGAGGCAGGGTTATTGACAATAATATTGTCGTGTGCGGGCAAGTACTTATAAAAACACGGGAACCTTATCCAGAGGCGTATCTCAACGATGCGCTTTGCCTCGACTCCAGCGAAGGAATGAAAATATTAAATATTTTATTTTCTCGAGCGAGAATCGAACCCACAACCTGTCGCGTTTACATAGTCACACTTTGTGCCCCTGGGCCACGAATGGTGTCTGTTGTAGTTCATTAATAATATTGAAATGATTAAACTCAGTTTTTTTCTCATCCAGTTTTTGAAAAAAAATTTTTAATTGCCTTTTTTTGTAAGTAAGCTAAATGCAATAACTAAAGCAACGGTTTTGTCATTCTAGCGATTTTAGATATAACACGTACGAATACAAATAAATCTACTGAGAACTGCTGACGCAGTCAGCGTCAGATTTTACAACGAAATGTTATAAATAATATTGCATTGTGTGTGGTGTGTATTATTGTCAATATTGTAGTGACAATAATATTGTATGTATGTAGCTAGCCTTACACGAATTTATTTGTCATCCTAGTTAACGCTTCGATGAATAAATGTTTTTTTTATTTTGTTATTGCATTCATGTAATTTGATAAAAAAATTAAAGAATTTACAGGATTTTAACAACACCTGATTATGTAATTAAAACATTATTAATAAATTAACACTAAAACTTCATAAAACTCCCAACAGACTAATATCATAATAACTGTCAAAATCAAATTAGATATGTCAACTGTCAATTGGCATCTAATAAAAAAACAACATAAACGTTTATTTATTATTGTTTCCATTAAACAAATGCGCTTAAATTACGTAAATAATGGCAGTTAAATCAACAAGAGAAGTTCCGACAGCAACAACGAACTTCGATAAACGCCTTTAAATGTCTATATAATAGTAATATACGAGAAAACTCGCGATGTTTTTAGATTTATAAACGTACAACAAACATAAAATGTTACCAGTCGTGTTTAATATGGAAACGAATCCAAACTCAACTCAAAATTCTAGTTTTACAACAGTATTTGACGAGAATATTATTTTAAATTGTGTGAGAAGTAGAAAGAAAGTGAGTGAGCTGCCCAATTGTCCTGTATGCAGTTGTACTGTAAGACAGGGAGAGTTAGAAACTCATCTGTCGCTTGAAGTGGAAAGACTAAATAAGTTATCTAATGGTAGTAAGAGAAAAATAAGTGTAAACAGTCCAGGCAGTTCGAATCCAGTCGCTGGGTCCAGTAGTAATGTTGATTTGGAGGAGGTTGATGTCAGCGGTTGCCTTGGTAGTGATGTATATCAGGTAATAACATTTAAAAAGATATATTATTTGGATAAGTTTTATAATTATTAATAATTAATTTAAAAATGGTTTCTCTCTTATTAAATTCTTACTGGGTGTATTAAAATATATATTTTGTATAAATAATGAAATAATTATTGCATATATGTAAAGAGTGTTTCCAACTTTTAAATAGTAATTTGATTTTAAGACCGTAAGAAGATAAATTAAAATATAAAATTTGTTGAATTATTAAAATGATTGAATATATATAAGTCCTTAAGTATAAGAAATGTCTTTAGAAGTTATTGTTATTTAAAATATCACTAACTACTATTTACCAGATAGAAAAACTATGGCTTCACCTGCATGGTCAAATGGATATAGCTAATAGTTGCCTTTCTCCATAAGTAGGATACACCATACAAAAAAAAATATTTCGATACAGACTAGAAGTTTGTGAGATTAGTGTATTCCATCATACAAACACAGCTTTATAATATTAATAAAAATATTTTTTTATTATATATATCCAATACTAAATGAATAATATCAAGAAATATGAATATAAATATTTCAATGCAAGGAATTTGTAGTCACAACCAATGTGTCAAGTCAATCATGAAGATTTACTTCAAAATATTAGACATTGTGTACTGAGTGGTGTAATTTAATTTTAATTTATTTTACACTTATTTTTCTCTTGTTTTGTTTTACTATAGATGAAATTGAAATAATTCTTTCACTCAATGTATTGTACATACTCAATGTATTGTAGTCATTCAGTCAGTCATTTTTTTAAATAGGCAGATGTAACCTAGAAACCTAGTGTTAAGACACTCAGTTATAACAAATATTCCTCGAAATTTTCGATACATTTTGACTAGCTGAAATGAACACCGACTTTTGCGTCACCAGAGCGAAGAAGTGAAAATATTAACTTCTTCTCCCTTACACCTCTTTCCTGAGACTCAACTCACACACTAGGGGAATAAATGATTTTTATTACCTCATTCTGGCGAAATGCGGCGTTTAATTCCGACATTAAATACATAATGTTTCGAAAATTAGGCGATGTATGGGGAGCGGAATGTCTTAGCACTAGGTTTGTCCTGCCTACCATGCTGTATCTCGGATACAGCTTAAATATTTGTATACATATATTTATTATTTCCAGCGTGTCCATACAAATCGTCTAAAGCGTCTTCGGTCGCGAAGAAGAAGCCCTCCGCCTCAACAAGGGGAGTGCCCTGTATGTAACGCTACTTTACCAGTGTCGAGGTAAATATATTGTTAGAAATCAATAAATATAAAAAAATGCGAAAACGCAGCGTGAGAGAGAAGAGGGCAAAAGCGATATATATAAAAAATACAATTTATAATGATCTTAAGCAAATTTAATAAAAAAATATCCAGAATTAATAATATTTCACTTTAAGCAAATAGAAACACAACTGACAATTTCACGTTAACTTTTAAACATTAAGTGACATAAGAACCCAATACTGTCGTGTTTATAATGAGATGCTGTAGCACTACGTATTTTCTATTATTTTATATCTTCCTTATATTATTACAGATTACAACGTCATGCTCTAAGATGTTTGAAAAGGACCGGGGCTGAAGTGGACGAGGATGTGCCGGATAGCAGTTCTGAAGGCAGTATCGATGTTGAAGTACGTTCAAATACATAGTTTTGTTTTGTATTGTCGATAAATAGTGGAGAAAACAACTTGGTGGTGATTGGATTTTAATTGGAAAAAATATTAATACTAATATATTTCTTTAAAATATATTGTGTAAAAAAAAGATAAAATTTCATTCCCCATGTTCCTCATCTCTCGATGGTAAAATTTCAAGATGTTACAGGAAATTAATATAGAAAAACTTGATATGGAAAAATAGTCTCAACGATTGTGTATTCTATTACCACATGAGAGAATGAACTAATTTTATTTATGTATGTGGTAAAAGCGGATATGACATTCTACACTCAACAAATTGTGCGGTGTGTAGGAAACAGAGTGTCTTAACACTAAGTCCCTCTCTTTCCCTCTGCCCCGTCTCTTTTCCTCTACCGCGTTTTGTTAATCATTTTTCTTTCCTTCAGAATGATGAACCAGAACAACAAGACAATCAGTTCGGCGCAGAATACAAATGGTGCGGGGAGTGGAGGGTCAGAGCTACAGCGTTGCAAGAAACTGGTTCGATTCCCGCCACCTGCATGAGGAGAGTGTCCACTGATTGTGCTTTGGTGGGTATTTATATATACTAGGGAACCAATTGACGCTAAGGAGCGAGCTACTCTCGCCTCTCTCCGCCCGGTGACGGAGGACAGTCCAGGACAACAGCAATAAAGTCCATTTGAAAAAAAAAATCTAATTGACGCATATAATAAATAATACGCGTTGGCGTTGCCATAGCAACATGTATGCCACTTTATAAACATTAAAAAAATGTATGGTAGTGTGTGTCATGTTTTATTTATAGATTTAATGTACTTATAAATAAGCATTATTATTGAAAAATATTAGAATTCTGCACTTCTCCTACATATAAACTATAAGTGTGCCAAATTTCATATTCTTGATATTTATGGACCTGAACTGGTGGGTTAAACCAAAATTGTGAGATTTAGACGTTACAGGGAGCTACTTTCTGAACCTGTTATATAAAACGATCACTGTATATTTGTCTATGTTTTAAAGGTGGTAGACGGTGATGAGGACGCTGAACTATACGGCCCTCCGCAATATTCTCCGTCACGAATAGCACCAGATGTAAGTAGAAAATAACTTTTGTTTAATTGCACGCTTTGTCCCACATATAATCAAAAAAAGGGATTCTAAGGTTAAAGCACTCTGTGAGGATGGATGTTTTTCCACTGAAAACTGCTAAACCAATTTAGATGAATTTTTACAAGGACATAGCTTATTTTACAGAAAAACACATTGGCTATAATTTATGTAAACAAATTGTATCATTTGTTTATATACTATAACAATAAGTTTGAGCTGGTGAAGCCGCGGGCGGGTTGCTAGTTCTATTATAGATTTAAATAAAATAAATGCAATTCACAGTAGTGAAAACTGTATTTGAATCAGTGAAGCCATTTCTGAGATTAGCACATAATTTTAAAAATCATTGGTTTGAGTTTTATTACATTGATAAATAATAGTTTTTCTCGTATATCTTCTGTGCTCAGTTGTGTATAGTGTGTTCAGTTACAATTTTATTATGTATATTTATAGATATGTTATTATATATATTTTTTATTATTTTTCAGTCAGAAATTTGAGGCCAGTCCTGGCGCAGCGGCACAAGGCGTGACTGTAAAACGGACTGGTTGTGGGTTCGATCCCCACTCGAGGAGATGAAATATGTACTTAAATTTATATTTCCATTTCTTCGCTCTGGTGTCGAGGTTAGGGGCGGCGTTGAGTTCTGCCACTCAACACGCAATGCCTCCAGAATTCGGCAGAAAGTGGGGACCGCAGTGTCTTAACACTAGGTTCCCTCTGCCTACCCTGCAGTGTGCGGGATACAGCGTGAAGCTGATTTATTGATTTATTTATTTTATTTCAGGCAGAAATACCTCCCAACTCAGATGACATGGACATTCAAGAGAATATAGAAGAATCTACAGACTACAAACCCAATGGTATAGTGGAGGCCAGTGCTGAAGTGAGTTAACAGCTTATATTCTTTAAAATTAAATTAAATAGCTGATTTAATTTACACTGTATCCTGCATATAGCAGGGTAGGCAGAGGGAATTTAGTGTTAAGACACTCCTTTCCCCACTGTCCGTCGAGTTCTGGAGGCATTGCGTCTTGAGTGTCGGACCTCTGCGTCGCGCTTTGCCTCGACACCAGAGCGAAGAAATGAAAATATAAATGTAAATAAATATTTCACTTCCTCGAGTGGGGACCGAACCCACACACAGCCGATTTTACAGTCACACTTTGTGCCTCTGTGCCACGACTGGCTTCTATATTTTTTATCTGTCCTAATCTATTATATTCTATTCTGTTGCATTCCTCTCATCTTACTCTTTTTACAATATAATATAATTACTAATTACAAAAAAAATCCTTCACCAATAATAATGTTTATTTCTATTATTAATTATATATATATTTTTTTACTTTCAGACACGAATACAGGCTTTGAAGGCTAAAATCAAAGATTTGGAAAGAAAACAAAATTCATCGTTAGAAGTGAGTTATTTACTAAGTTACTCATCACAATTGTTCATTTTCTCATCTCGATTACTTTCGTGATCTAACAACAGTATCATTTTAAAGATTTTTTTGGTATTTTGCAGGCGAAGTGCCTGATCTGCCTCGGCCCCTACACGTCCCCCGCGGTGTCCATACAGTGCTGGCACGTCTACTGTGAAGTTAGTAAATAATTTTTTACTCAATTATATTAGCTACAGACGGAAGGCTGAAAAAATAACCAATAACAAATATATTCTTATTTTTTTAGTTTATTTCATTTCTCCATTTCCGCCGAGTTCTCGAAGCATTGTGTGTTGATTGGCGAAACTTTAATGTCGCCGCGTTTACAGTAGCACGGTTTTGCTCTAAACGCCGCGCGTTACCAGATTAAGGCAATGAAAATATCAAATATTTCCTTACCCAGAATGGGACTCGAACCCACAAACGTCGCTATTACCAAGGCCAAGTTGAAATAATAATAATTTAATTGTTTTTTAGGTATGTTGGCTCCAATCACTGCGCGCTAAGAAAATATGTCCGCAATGCAACGCGATCACCACCACCGACCATCTCAGGAGGATATATATGTAGGTCTTACTTGTATATGCTGTCGTTCATATGGGTTTGAGGTTCAAATTCATTTTTTTTTATATTCTATTCATATTCTATAATTTAATTATTCTATTCGTTCATATCGTTTAAATAAACACTTCTGCATTGCAATATTGGTATAGTTTCATGTTTTTTTTACTTTCAAATTAAATTTTAAATATTAAAATGTATTCTTTGGAATTTAAAATTTATCAATGAAACATATTTAAAAACTTTAAATACATTTTAATTTTGAGTCAAAATAATGTTTATTAAATAAATTATCCGTTTCAAGTAATCTTCTATTAATTTAAATTCATGATTTTCTGATTGATCTTTAAAAAAATCGGGTTTTTTTGATAAGAATGAATTTGACTTTCAAAAACTGAATTTCAAGCATAAAATAAAACCTATATATAAGGTAGACAGAGATAGCTATAGCTATAAAGAAAGAAAGAGACAGCAGGACGAGTGAAATATTGTTTTTTTTTTATTTAATCATTAGATCAAATGACAAATATGTGTATTAAAGAATTGAATATTTTTTATTGTTTATTTTTTTCATTAGAATGAATGTCAGCTTGTTTAAAAAAAGAAAGTTGCATTTTTTTTATTTTGATCTAACTTTGACTGTAAAGAATAAGGTCAATATTGAAATTGAGGACAGATATTTTTTTCATTATGTTTATTTAATAAATAAGTAATTAGTTAAAATTTAGTTTTATTAATTATTATTTTTGTTTTTGCTCAAATTTAATAAAAATCATGCGTCATTTGATTATTTTTTTATTGATAATGATTGTGAATATAGCATTATATATAATACGAATCATATGTTAATGAGAGAAAACTGAGTAAATATAAGTCGGCTTCACGCTGTATCCTGCGTACAGTAGGATAGGCACCTCGTTTTCCACTTTCCCGCCAGTTTAGAACTAATTATAACAATATGTAAATAAATAAATATATTAGGGCCTTATTGTAAACGTGGTGGTTATAAGTTCCATACAAACAACCCAAATTCAGGCAGAATTAGGAGAAAACTGTGTTTTAACACTAGGTTCCCTCACCCTATCCTATTATAGGCGGGATACAGCATGTAAAAAAAATGGTCAATATCTCACTGTATACGCAATTGTTGCGGGTTCTATCTCGAGATGAAATTTAAATTACAAGCAATTTTTTTTTCCTATATGAGAGTTACATCACTAGCAGCTCTGTCTACCTTAAAAAAAGTAAATATAGAACTAACTGTAACATGGAAATGTTTAGTTAAAATACAGGTGTAAATGAAAGTATATGGTATAACTGAAATTTTAAATAAAGTACATAATATAAGTAATATTTTTTTTCGGGTTTTTTAATCAATTTTTTTGTTCAGAAATAATTAAAATTTGAGCTATGCCATTTAACATAATAAACTTTATTATATTATATATATTTAGTAATGGACAGAAGTATGTTTGACCCGACTGCCTTTAAGAAGTTTGTACAATAATGAGTAACTTAGAATTACTATTTACTGTGTAAATAAAAAGTATTTTTTTTATGTATTCACATTGTTTTATTTCTCTTCAGAAAAGAAAAAATAACAATTATTTCGATCATTATCTATATACGTAAAAGGAGGTGTTTCCATTGACTGAGGTAAGACGCACGCGCAGTCGTAACCGCTGTGCGTAGAAACGTGAAATTTGGACAAATGTTTATTTTTGTATGAATGTGGACACCCACTGAGAAGGGATTTTGTAAACTGAAATAGAGGTTGAAACTTTCTATGGATATTTGAAATTCAGACTCTTAAAAATATTTAATTGAACACGTGTTTCATGGTCATTCGCCCCCCAAAATGAACTAGTCTAAAAAACCGCGGTAGGTTGAAGCCCACGGCCGGTGTATTTAGGAGACATTGCGTGGTAAAAGGCGGATTTTGGCGCCGCTCTTTGTCTCGTTACCGGGGAGTCATCGCCCTGGTATGGTTTGAACCAGACCAACATTCATACCCCTCTTAAAAATATTTAGAAGATTGCTTTGAATGGGGATTAACAATAGTATTTTAAATTGGGCGTAAAATATCGATGTTTATTGCTATCGATTGTTTTTTTTGTTAGATTTAGAGTGAAATGAGTATTGAAAATATTCTTTCCAAAATGTATATTTTGTTATATCTCTAATAATATTACTTTTTTATCAAATAATCTAATAATCAAGTAACTATGTGTTGATTTTTTGCTGGGTTGTTGCTCCTGCCCAATAATATAAAGGATTTAAAAGAAAAACGAAATATGATTACTTTAATAGACATTTATTAAAACATTACTTACAAGGGTACTTACAATATATTTTCACTCCATTTTATTTAATTACTATAATACTGTATTCATTCTATATCGATATATTACGTATACACATTAAAACATTATTTATTAAACACAATCTTATTTAAGTTACTTAACACTAGGTTCCCAGGCTCCTTTTGCATATCCTGCTATGTGCGGGATATAGCGTGAAGTTAAAAAAAACTTATTTTAAATACTTTTATGTCACTGTGTCGTAGTGTGTGTGTAAGCGCGATCTTAGTAAGTTCGATGCTCACTCTCTTCTTTTTTTCTTTTTATACATTTGTTTCCTAGTCACTCTGAGTCTATCGAGTTTCTTCGAGTCTTTTTGTTAGTGAAAACTATACTTTTGGGTTCGGGAACAATATAATCAAAAGTAAATTAGCTTCACGCTGTATCCCGCACACAGAAGGGTAGGCAGAGGGAACCTAGTGTTAAGACACTCCGTTCCCCATTGTCTGCCGAATTCTGGAGGCATTCTGTGTTGAGTGGCGGACCTCAACGCCGCGCTTAACCTCGACACCAGAGCGAAGAAATGGAAATATAAATTTAAGTAAATATTTCATCTCCTCGAACGAATGTGGGGATCGAACCCACAATCAGTCTGTTTTGCAGTCACACCTCGTGCCGCTGCGCCACGACCGGCCTCTACTACTACTACTTTACATCGATTTAATTATTAAAAAAAACGAATTAACTAATAATCTATGACTGCACTCTATTCTGTACATAATCATTAAAGTTGGTCGCAACTTGTGCATGTGTTGCATCGAGGTGGTCGCGGGTTCTCGTCCGCGGTATCTTCAGGTGCAGGGCGCGCACGTGCGCGTGGAGGGAGTTGGACTGGCTGAAGCGTTTGTTGCAAATGTGACAGCCGTAGGGTTTAGCACCTGTGTGTACCTGTAAAACGAAAATTAATATATAATTTTACTTACTCTCCTTTATTAGAAGATACCTATTATTTTCTATGTATGGACACGTTTAGAAAAGGATCTTAAAAAAAATATGAGAAAATTCATGTTGAAATAATTAATATAATATTTTTAAATATATTCATGTTTAAAAATATTAGCCCCATTGTTGCCCGTCTTTATTTAATTTTAAAAATAATTCATTTTGTTGTTCTATTCAAGTGTCTCAGTGACTCACCCTGGCGTGGCGGGTGAGCGCGGGGCGCTGCGCGAAGGCGCGCGGGCACAGCGCGCAGGCGTGCGGGCGCTCGCCGGAGTGGCGGCGGGAGTGCGCGCGCAGGCGGGACGCGCGCGCGAAGGCGAGCCCGCACGCGCCGCACGCGTAGGGCCGCTCGCCCGTGTGGCGCCGCTGGTGGTAGCGCAGCGCCGCCAGCGACTGCGGGCACACAGGGGACTAATGTTAACACATTACGTTCGTACGTGAAACGGTAATTCTATCGATGAGTTTGCTACAGCATTTAAATTCTATACACATATTTCAATCAAAAACTATTAATTGGACCTAAAAACGGAACAAAACTAATTTATATGATTTTGTAACTAGTGCAGCTTTACTACCACTTTAAGTTTGACAAAGCACCCCGAGCCGATCAGTCACCAGTCAAAACGTCTACTTTTGGAGAATGCTTCAAAAGTAGACGTTTTGACTGGTGGACTGGTTTTGACAAAGCCAAGGAATTAAATTATATTATATAATAACCATATAAAAATGTTTACGAAATTTCCACAGCAAGAAATCATGCTAGAGAATAAAACAATAATACAAAATAATCAAAATAAAGTTATTCACACATATCACCTAAATTGTTCTTGGCTACTTGAAGATATCTTTCAAAAAATTAAATAAATCAAATATGGCTTAAACTATTAATATACAGAAAAAATTACACACCTAAGATTTGCTATTAACCTAAGTAGGTTAATATAATGACACTATCTCGTTTTTATGTACGTATCTTAATCAGTTGGATTTGCACAATAAAATAAAAAATAACTAAAATAATTCCCGCCTATAAAAAAAAGAAGTACGCAGGTTTATCGATCATTGTTACATCTGGTGTAGGTACATCAGGCTGAAGGCTCTCACCTAAGTATTTTCTAATTTACCATCTCTTTTTTTTGCCCGGTGATATTTGCTATTAACCAGGAAAAAATCTGAAAACTACACATTTGTGGTTAAAATAAAAAAAATAATGCCCTAAAAAGGGAGCAAAATTTATTATTAAAGCCGCTAGTTCAAGTGAGATATTATATGAAAGGGTAATGTAAACCCGAATTTCAAAAAAAGCTCAAAACCTCCATTTTTTTACGGAACCCTTGGTGGGCGGGCTAGACTCACGCTTGTCCAGTTTTTTTTTCACATGCCCACAGGGGCGAAGCCACAGAAAAAAACTAGTAAATACCATAAGGTATCAAATTATCATTAGAAATCAGAACAAACATATTCTTATTACCAAATTTAAATAAAGTGTGCGTGGGGGTTGCAAACACTCACCGTGCACTTCTTCCCGCAGATCTCGCATATAATGTTTTTGTTATATTTGAGACCGAGGTGCATTCTCCGGATGTGATTTTGTAACTTGGCACGACTTGTGAAACTTGCTTTACACTGTAAATATAAATGTTATGGCCTAAGATCCCATCGCTTAAAACTGTAGGGATCAGATTTTCTAATGAAACTTATATTTAAGAACGATACATAATAGTAGAATAGATTACACTAGGGTTGCCCAAAAAATCCTGCCGCAATCTATAGTAAAAAGTAGACAACTAATTGATATTTGCCGACTCCTGGTCATAAACCTTAAATAGCGTTTATTATTCGGCATTACTGTCGAAATTTCTTAGAATTTATTTTTGAAAAATTAATTTTGTTTATTATAATTCTATCATATATATTTCTTTCAATGCAAATTCTTAAAAGTTGCGTGAGAAAAAAAAGATTGCGGCAACCGTTATCAAAAAAAAAATCAAACGAGCAGAGGACAAAGAGAGAGAGAGAGTATATTGAAATGTTATTTTCCATATTTTCTTAATTAATAAAAAAACATACGCAATAATTGTCGCCCTTCATTATCTTAAGGAAACATGATGTAATTAATACCTTATAATAGATTGATATTTGTAAGCATTTATTTAATTAGATAAATTAGTCGTTTTAAAATGATAATTTAAGTTAGTATTAGTATTTAGAAAACAGATTTAGCAAAGACTTAATATCATGGGTTCATTATTTCACTTGAAAAATAAGGATGATTTAATATTTAAAAAGTTTTTTGTATGTTCTTAATATGATTATAATCATCATTTAACAGGTAAATAGCTAGAATAAACATTAAT
Organism: Heliconius erato x Heliconius himera; assembly: GCA_013421005.1. Lineage (NCBI taxonomy): Eukaryota > Metazoa > Arthropoda > Insecta > Lepidoptera > Nymphalidae > Heliconius > Heliconius erato x Heliconius himera. Next base: position 2,590 of record JAATLQ010033681.1, on the reverse strand, counting down.
TTTAAGATTGACCTTCTATTATATAATATTTTACTTTAAAACATAAGGCAAATCGCGTATTTCATCGTCTATTCTCAGTCAAACGGAATCAGAATAAAATATTTCAAATGATGACAACCTTTGCTTGCGGCAGCCATTTTCCAGGCAACCATGTGTTTTAGTGATGACAAAAAAATAAGCTTTAATTTGATATATAATTCATTAAAAAAACACATGAGTGCAAATATTCACATTAAGCAACCTTTTTAAACCAGGCAAGCCTGGACTTGCGGCAGACTGAGAGCTGGCAACCATTGTTTTTCCAATTCCTTATGCGATTTTCTTTCAAATGATGTGCGATTCACATAAAAAAACATATGAGTGTAATTTTCTCCAAAAACGAGTTACGAAAAACATTACTTAAAGGTGATTGCGGCAGGATTCTTTTAGGCAACCCTAGTGTAATCTATTCTGCTATCATATATCATTCTTAAATATAAGTTTCATTAGAAAATCTGATCCCTACAGTTTTAAGCGATGGGATCTCCACCTATTAGTTTATTTATTTAAATATATATTTAACGGAAACTTTGAAAATGATTTTGACTGGCTTTAAAAGATTAAAGTAATTCGAAATTTTGCATACTTATCAAGTTCTTGTTTTTACTCAAATGCGTGTCCAAAATAACAATTAAAACAATGTTAAGGCAGTTCTTTGTCAAATGTAGTCCAATTTATTTTATTATTTTTATTAATCGAATGGTTGTGGGTTCGATCCCCGCTCGAGGAGATGAAATATTTACGTAAATGTATATTTTCATTTCGTCGCTCTGGTGTCGAGGCAAAGCGCGGCGTTGAGTTCTGCCACTCAACATGGAGTGCCTTCAGAATTCGGCAGAAAGTGGGGAACGGACGGTCTTAACACTAGGTTTCAACACTGCCCTGCTGTGTGTGGGATACAGCATGAAGCTGATTTATTTTATTTGATTTTATTTAAAGTATCTAGTGTACTTGTGCTAACACAATTGCGCATACACACAGGCGCTAGAACGAGCGCGCATACATATATTCTCTCTCACACACACGGACCTGGTCGCAAGGCGCGGCGGGGGCGGCGGTGGGGGGGCGCGCGGCGGGAGGGCGCAGCGCGCGCGAATGCGAGCGCGTGTGCGCGTGGCGCATACTGGCCGACACCACCGCGCCGCACACACTGCACTCAGACCTGCGCACACCACCACACGTGTAGAGCACACACTACTAGAGGTGTTCGTTTTATTATATAACTGAACAAAAGAACCGATCTCCAAAAAGAATATTTGATCCGTTCAATTTCAGAACAACTTTGCGTTCATTTTTTGTCGCGTTCTTTTTGATTGACTCTTTAAACGATCGCTCCGTCCGACTGCGATCATTCGCGTCACAAGAGAGAGGTATAGCGACATCTCGCTCACACGCACTCTTAATATCGAATTTGGAATCCTTTGGTAGCGAGGATAATAAGTCGTAATTTGTAAATATTTTTCAGATTCTAAATTATGCTCTAATACCATTTGATAAGAATTATAATAGTAATGAGTACTTACATTTATTACACTTAACGCGTTACATTTTTTTATGGTAATTTCAAAATTCTTATTAGTATTTGAGAAACAATAAATTTAAGTGTTATTACGGACTTCACTTTTAATGGTTAATGACGTATTGTATGTATTAATAAAAAGGACGTTAGATTTTTTTGTTCTTTTTTTTCGATTTCTTTTGCTTTTATTTGTTTATATTTAATTACGTAAGTGTAAATAAGTGTTAGTTTTACGTTAGTGTAATCTTATTTTAGATTCAATAAGTTTAGATTTATATTTCTTTTCTTAAAACTGCCACGAGGTGGGCAAATATGGAAGTATTTCACTCCGAATTTTAAAAGACATGCACGTATAAAATAAAAATATTAATAAATAACAATTCATTCCCTCGAATGGCGATCGAATCCACAACAATTCGATCGCCATTCGATATGTGTGTCCATTTTATTGGTAGTCTATATTAATTGTTAATTGTAATTTAATTTTAATTGGAATTTTATTCTAGAAATAAAGATTTTATGTCATGAGGCCAGTCGTAACGCAGCGGCACATAGTGTGACTGTAACACCGACTGGTTGTGGGTTCGATCCCTACTCGAGATGAAATATTTACTTAAATTTATATTTCCATTTCTTCGCTCTGGTGTCGAGGTTAAGCGCGGCGTTGAGTTCTGCCACTCAACATGCAATGCCTCCAGAATTCGGCAGAAAGTGGGGAACAGAGTTTCTTAACACTAGGTTCCCTCTGCCTACCCTGCTGTGTGCGGGATACAACGTGAAGGTGATTTAAATTAAGATTTTATATTATTATTATGAATGCCTTAATTGACCTTCTTTACTTTTAATAAATAGTACGCGGTTAATAGACTGTCGACCTTTTTTAATTGTCTTTTGAAATTTATATTTAGATATAAAATAAATTATATATTAAAAAAAGAAAAAAAAACTAAAAAGTAGACTCATAACATCCGGACTCGAACTAAGGTCTTCTAGATTAGAATTCGCCCGACTTTCCACTCAAGCTATCACAGC